>JAODAL010022495.1:0-64595 GCA_025379985.1 Phyllomedusa bahiana | reverse complement strand
AAAAACCCCCCACCCCCCCCCTCCCCCCCACCGGGCCCCCCCACCCCCCTACCAAATTTTCCCCCCAAAAACCAACCCCCCCCCCCTCAATTTTAAAAACCCACCTTCCCCCCCCTTTTTAAAATTTTCCCCCCCCCCCCCCCCCCAAACCCCCCACCCCCCCCAACCCCCCCAAAACCCCTTTTTCCCAACCCCCCCCCCACCCCCCCCCCCCCCAAACCCAAAAACCCCCCCCCCACCCACCCCCTTTCCCCCCTTAAACCCCCCCCAAAATTCCCCCCCAACCCCCCCCCCCCCCCCACCCCCCCCAACCCCCCCCCCAAAACCCCCCACCCCCACCCCCCCCCCCCAACCCCCCCACCCCCCCTAACCCCCCCCCCAAAAACCCCCCCAAAAAAACATCCCCCCCCCCCCCACCCAACCCCCAACCCCCCTTATCACCCAAATTTCATCCCCCCATTTTTCCCCAAATTTGGGGGGTTTTCCCATCGGGCCTCCCCGGGAGAACCCAAAACCCAAAATTTTGGTCCCGCTGCCAAAAGGGCGTTCTCCCCGCTAAAGGGGCTGCGTTCCCCCCTCGGGCACCAAATCTTTTGGTTTCCCCCGGATCCAGAAAAAACCCTTAAACCCCTTGGAGGTTGTTTCCCTTCTTCCGGGTAGCAGGGGTTTGTCCTGACCCAGAAGGGCCCCCAAAAGGGCAAAAACCCCGTCACTTTGCGGGTTTTTTTTCAAAAACCTTCTCTTCGGAAAAACAAAAATTATGAAATTGGGAGATCGGGAACTTTTTGGCCAAAAAAATTGGCCTTGGGGGAGTGGCGACATCTGTTGGAGGGAGCCCGACTTTCCGTTTGACGTCCTTCACAGATCAAAAAAATTTCCCCAAATTACCTGCAGAGGGGCCAGCGCTTAAATCCTCCCCCAGGCCCGGTGGTCTCTTTTTTTTTTTTCTCTTTTTGATTTTAAATCCTTTCCGACCGGCCCGAGAAAAATTTTCCCAAGGGGGAACGCCCTCTCCCTTGCTTCTGACGTTAGGGGGGAGGAACCGGTGCCCAGCAAAAACCCAATGGCACCTGAACGACGGGTCCAGTGGCTCCTGTGGATCCCTAGGGGGTCCCCCCCGGGCAGAACTTATTTTGCGTCCCCCCCTTCAGGGGGGAAAAATTCTGGTTGGGGGGGGGGCATATTTTCTTTTTCGGGCCCGGGCCACCCCGAATAACGAAAACCCTTTTCCCCCTAAACTCCCGCCATTTTGGTGGCCGCTCGGGTCCCAAGATGTAAAAAGGACTTTGTTCCTCCTGTACCACTTGTCCGAAAAAAAGGGTTTTCCACGCCAAAAGGCCCCTGGCCACCTAGTCCCTCGGGTTTTCCCCCGGAGGTTTCCAAAGGACACCCCCAAAAAAAAAAGGAAATGGACTTTCATCACGGCCCTTTCCTCCCTTTCCTGGGGGAAAACCCCGGTCATTTTGGGTGGTCACGCCCCTTTTTTTTCGAAGATTCCCACTTTGGCCGCGGGGCCGGTCTCCCTTCTGCTCCCCAGTTGGGGGGTTTCCATTTTTTTTTTGCACATTTTTCCCGCCTGCATGGCTTACCATTTTCACTTTGGGCCCTCCGATCGGGGCGCCCCAATTTGCCCTCTAAATTTGGGCGTCCCTTGTGTTCCCCGGGCTTAAAATTTAAAAACTGATTTCCCTCATAAAGCTCCCTTTCCCCAAACCAAGGGGCAGGGGGAAGAGTTAAACCAGATCTTAGGGGAGTACTACGGCATTTTTGGGTCCGACGCCAGGACGACGGGTCCGAACTCCCTTTCCTTGGGCCAAAATTCCCTAAAACCCAAAGGGATTTTCCGACCCCTACGGCCGTTCCCCTTTCCTTTGGTCTTTTGGAGGGTAACCCACGCCCCCCCTCCCCTTGGCCTCCCCCTCCGGGGTTCCGGGCCCGGGGAAAAACCGGGTTTCCAAATAGGGGGTTCATTTGGCGTGAGACCCGACAACCCTTTCCCAAAAGGGCATCCCCCCGCATGAAGTCCCAACCCTAAACCAGAGAAAGAAACCCCCCCCCACTTTCCCCGCCCGGGGAGATAAAGTGGGTTTTTTTGGCCAAACCCCAAAACGCCTCAAGGTCCCCGGGTTTTTAAAAATTTTGGGGTCCGCTTTTTCCTTTGGGTCCGTTCAAGTGCTTTCGACAGTTGAACCCCGGTACCCTTAAGCTCTCCCTTCCTCCATCCCCCCCCCGGACCCTAATCCCTTTTAAACGTCTCCCTCCAAAAACCCCTCGGTCTTAAACCGATTCTCCCAGAAGGGGCGCTGCCCCTTCTCCGGTCCTAGAGTCCCCCTGATTTTTTTTGAGGTAAAGGACACCCTTGGGGACATGAAAACCTCAGGGTAACTTTTCTTCTTCTGGTAATTGGAAAGGTTCGGCCCCGAAGAGGGGTCCGGGGAACCAAGCCCAACACCTAATCAAGACCTGCTCCTAAGCCCCTTCAGCCTAAGAAAGGGGGAGCCTTTAGGGGGGGGGGAAACGTACCCGGCGCCCCCCCGTTTTCTTCTCGGCCCGGGGGCCGCGGGCCCACCCCGTGGGTCCCCCTCCCGGGGGCGCCTGCCGGGGTCGGGTGCTGCCCCGGCCGCGGGAGGGGCCCGGGGGGCCCCGCTCCTGCTGGTAACTTACCGGCCGGGGGTTCCCTGTCCCCCCCCGCTTCTCCTGCCGGCCAGGGGAGACGGGTCCCCTTTTTCCCTACCCCGGGGTCCCGCGCGCCGCTTTTCCTCGAAAATTTTTAAAGGGACAGTGCCCCCCAATAATTGGTTGTTTTCCCCTTTAACCCCCTTTCCCCTTTTTAAAGGGTCCGCTTTTGCAGTCATTCCTCGCTGGATCTATTTGCCCCGACCCCATGGGAAAACCTTTCCTAAATTTCAAAATTTCGCCCAAAACCCCGGTACCAGACCCTTTGCAAACTTTTTCCTACTCCGAAACCTCTGCCCGCCTGCCCGCCCTTTCCCTCCCTTTTTCTCGCCCACGAACCATTCCCCGCCCCCCTGACATTCTGCCTGCCCACGACTACTTTTCCCCTCGAACCACGTTTCTTATTCCTCGCTGCACCTCGCCCCCCCCGGCAACAAGTCACGTCAGGGGGGACACCTTTAGCCCCACCCCGCCGCCACCCCCCAAAGTTTCCCCCCCCCCGGCCTTTGCGGGCGGGCTCTGGTGAAAACCGGGGGCTACTTAGATTCCGTTCCCTGGCGTGGCTTAGCTATCATCGCTTGCGGTGGTCCAGTGGATCCACTACTCAGCCGTTACAATACCCATTGAGAGTTAACCCGGAACTTGATGGGAAGGAAGTAATGAGAGTCTTTGTTTTCTTTCTTAATATGAGGTGCCACCGATGAGATAGAATGGATAATTGTGTTTTTCAGATAAGTCTGTTTCTGAAGCAATTGATTCTTCATCTGAGCTATCGTGGTCCATAATGGCTGCCACCAGTCTCCGTGGACGGCTAGGGCAGTTGTTAAGGAAGTGGTCAGACTTTCCACAGTGGACGAAAAGACTTTCCCGGAGCCGGTGCTCCCTTCTTTCTGAGCCCCTCACGTTTTACTATGGAATCCACTTGCATAGGCTCAATTCCTGGCTCTCTGCGGATCTTCCCTTGGGGTTCCTTAGGAAAGCTGGCAGGGACTGTCAGGGACTGCTTAGTATCAAAATTTAGAGCAGCCCACCTCTCCTGTCGTCGTTCAGACAGTCGGGTATCGATTCGGATGCAGTGATTAATGAAGGCATCCAAACCTGAAGGGGCCTCTGCACGGGCAAGTTCATCTTTTACTGTACTGCGTAGTCCTTTCCTGAAAAAAGACAATTTTGCTGCGTCATTCCAGTTGGTGTCGACTGCCCACCTCTTGAACTCCATGGCATACTCGGCAACGGGGCGTTTGCCCTGGCGCAAGGATAGTATTGCAGCTTCAGCAGTAGCACCGCGATTGGGATCGTCAAACATCTGACTCATGGCGTCGATGAACTCCTCCAGGTGATTCAGCCGGGCGTCTTGAGTCTCAATTAAAGGACTAGCCCAGGCAATGGCTTTGTGCGTCAGCAGCATAATAATACACAGGACCTTCGATCTGTCTGTAGGAAATTGCGCAGGGTTTGCGTCGAAGTATAGCCTACATTGATTGAGGAAACCCCGGAATTTGTCACGATCTCCGCCGAATCTGAAGGGTGGCAATTTCGGGCTCATGACAGGCACCGAAGTGGGTGGTCCAGAGGCTTGACTCTCCAGGTGGACCATCCGGTCGGATAATGCGTGCACTGTTTCGCGTAGTTCCTGGATCGCTTGTCCATACACTTGGATATTATGACCAGTCTGGCCTTCGTAAGCATCACATTTAGTTTTCAATGCTTGCATCTCGGTGCGCATGTTAGCCATAGCAGTTTGAAGCTGTTTGAAGCGAGCTTCCGGACTACCAGCCCCAGCGGACTCCATTTTTTAGGCTTGAGTATCCTGTCACGATACTAGTGGATACAGCTGGAATCCAATGGCTTGGACTGGCTTGGGCACAGCGAAGACAGATGTAGACTGGAACAGGAGGCAGCAGAGATGTAGACTGGATCCAGGCAAGGTCAGGAGAAGCACAGTTGAGCGATATGTAGGTATCAGAGTTTGCAGGGTAAACCGCAAAGGTGAGGAACTAACAAGGAAAGCAAGTTCCAGGCTAGAGGACTGCACAGCAGGAGCTTAACACAATACTCAAGCAATGGAGATCAGGCTTGAGGAGTTTATATATGCTGGCAACAGGAAACAGGAAACAAGATGGCACCCAGCTGAGACACGATCCACCATCTTGACTGAGGGCAAACTTAAGGGCAAACACAGTAAACAAGTTCCAAGGTAAGGCAGGAGATTCCTGACATGTAGTCTGACGCCTAAGGCATTGGTGTGTGGTAATCCTGGCCGATCCACGCCTGATTCATCTTGACAAAGGTCAGTCATTCCAAATTTCCCATGGACAAGCGGGTTCTCCTTGGGGTAACGATGGCCCCTGCCGCACTGAACACCCGCTCTGATGCCACACTACTGGCCGGGCAGGACAGCTTCTCCACTGCAAACTCGGCAAGTTGCGGCCAAACATCCAGTTTGGCTGCCCAGTAGTCCAGCGTATCTTCTAACTGGGGTGGCAGAGTGCTGTCCAAGTAGGCCACCACCTGTTGGTTCAGTGACTGCTCCAGGTCCTGCTGATGCTACTGCTGGTGACTGCCCTCCTCACTAGGCGGGTGAAGGAAGCTGCTCATCAGTGACTCCAGACTTAGGTTGCTGCTGATGCAGCTGCTGCTGCTCCTACCCCTCACCTTCCCCCAGCAGCCGCAGCAGTAGTACGTGAGCGCTGAAGAACCCCCCTGGTCAGACCTGTCAAAGGAGGGACGATGCCACAGATAGGCAGCGGCCAACTGACTACGGAGGATTTCCCTATAGTATTTGAGTTTGTCCTCCCTCTCAGCAGCTGGGAAAAAGGCTCCCATTTTGGACCGTAGCGAGGGTCCAATAGAGTGTGGAGAGCCAAAAGTCATCCCTCTGCCGGATGGGACTATTCGGCTGTCACTAGCCAGGCAAATCAGCATGCTGCGGGCCATCTGCACAAGTGACTCCGAGGGGCTACCTGCCTCCATCTCCACTGTATACTGCCACGGTGCTTGCGGGTCATCTGCCTCATCTTCCTCATCTCCATCTACCTCCTCCAGCTGCTCCTGCTCCTCCTCTCTTGTCACCTGGGTAGAAAATCCACTCATTTCACCAGACAATGCTTCTGCTCCAATGTTCTCCTCCTCCTCCTCCATTTCAGTCCCCACCGGACTCATGTGGCTGCGAGATGTAGTCACCACATCCCCAGTCCCCTGCCCAGACAGATTTATCAGCATCTGTTCCAGGACATGAAGCAGTGGAATGACGTTATTCATCCCGTAGTCCTGGCGGACTGAAAAAAAAAGCCGCTTCCTCGAATGGCCTCAGAAAAACGGCAGGGGGACCCGCTTTTGGCAACCACGGGCTGAAAAACAAAAGTTACACGGGGAGTACCCCTGCCCGCTTGGATCATCAAAAAAAATCTTTAAATTTGGCCTTTTTTCTGAAAATACATGGGGCCCCCAAACATTTTTGCAGGCTGGAATTTAAGGGTGGAAACATCCAAAATCAGATTGTTTTGGGGGGAAAGGCCCCGTTCTGGTTGCAATTGGAGGGGGGTTTGTTTCCTGGATTTTGGGTAGGAATGGTTTGAAGTGCGGGCCCATTTTCCCCTCGCCCAATTTTTCGAACCCTCTGAAGTTTGGGTTTGGAAAAATTTCGGGAAACCCCCTTTTTCATAAAAAAATTGAACAAAATTGCGCCAGGGCAGGGCGCAATGGACCATCCCTCCTCGGGGGGCAACGGGGAAACACCATTTTACCCCCATTGTCTGTCCCCTTTGGTTTCCCGGGATTTGAGTTGGGGGAGAAAGCCAAAACCAATCGATTTCTTGCTGCATACGCGGAGCATTTCCCCTCCCCCTGTGTGACTTCTTTTGGGGCCGGGGCCCCAAAGCCGGTTTAGAACTGCCTGACCCCAATTTGTCCCCTTAACACAGGGTGGAAATGTTTGGGGAAAGGAAATTTAATTTTTGGGAAAGGCTGGATGGGGGGTGGGGGGTTTTGGGAGGAGGGGGGAGGCGGGCATTGGCGCGGACCCCGGGCATTTTTGAAAAACGTGGGGGAAAGGAAAGGGGCGTTCCGGGTTCCCAATTTTTTGGTGTGCCTGGGGCCCGAAGCAATTCCCCCGGGGGCCGTAGAGGACATGTCCCGGGCCCTGACCGTATTTACAGCTCCAGAGCCCCTTTGCTCCCGTGCACCTTGGGAAAAAACCGAAAACTTAAGGCTCCCCAAACCTTCTTTTTCTACAATTTATAAAGGGTGTTTGGGTTAACTCCTTTTTGGAAAAAAAAAATTTTCGGTTGGAAACTCTCCATCTGGGCCGGCAAAAACCCAAATTGGGTTCTCTGAACGGGGCCCCAGAGTCCCCCAAAATTTGGGAAAATAAGGGAGGGACGGGAAAGGTCCAAACAACTTGGGACAGGACCCAACGGTAAGCTTCTAAAAACCTTTAAAGGAAAGGGTTTGGACCCCAATACTGTTTCTCTTTTGCAATCGCCCCCGGCTAAAAGGACTGTGGCGGCCATGAGTAGCGAGGAGCAGGAGCATCTGGACCGGGGAGATGATTCCCAAAAAAAAAGCTCCCTTCCCTTGCAGGGGTTTGGTAGGGGCCCTTGACTGGCTGCAAGGGGCTTTGGTGCCCCAAGGGGGCGCTGCTTTCCCCTTTTTGTTTCCGGCGGGACAGGATTGGAAACCACCCCAACACCGGGAGCCAGTTTTCTCCCAGGCCACCGGATGGTGACACTCCCAGGGTTTTTAAACCGCGGGGAGGGGGGGGGTAAAAAAGTTAGTCCCTGGCCACCGCTTAAACTTTTTTGCCCACAGATTCAAACATATACCAATTCCGGCTCCCCCGGGTTTGCCCTTAAACCAAAAGAACTGCCCCCAACCCCCCGGGGAATAAAGGGGATTTTTACCAAAAAAGCCCCCGCACTAGTGACTTCCTGCCGGCCCGGGGGCCCTCCCCCGCTGACCCCTGTGCCGCTATTTCCTTGGCCCTTTCGAAGGCGGGTTTTTTCTACCCCTTGGCCGCTTGGCCCCCGACCTAAACCGCTGCTACCCTGCTAAACCCTCCGCCACACAACCCACTTGTTTGGCTGCGCTGCTGCCTGAGGGCGCAAGCTGCCCCCCCTTTTCCCTTCCTGACGATGATAAACCCCCTTGCTTCACCCGGCCCCCAAGTGCGGCCCGGCTACATCACCCATCGATTTGGGGGTTTCATACACTGCGCCCTCATAACGGTTTGGTATGCAAGGCTGACCCCTCAAAAACATGACCTCCCATCCCACTCTCCAAAATCTTTTTATTTGCCCCCAAAACCCCAAGAAGCGGGGAAATTTTGGCCCAAATTTTTTTACGCTGCCAAGTAACGGGCTAAACTCCCCCCTTAAAAATTGTTCATCCCCCGCTTTTTAGTGGCGCTAGCCCAGCCCAAATTTTAAAACCCGGGGGCTAAAGGGAAACGGAATCCCCAACCCCAAACCCAAACGGGGCGGGGGGGGCCCGCTGCCCCGCCCCCGGGGCCCAAAGGCCAAAACTTAGGGTTGTGTCCCCCCTTTCCCCAAACCAAACTTTTGGGGCGGGGGGTTAAATCAGATGTCGTCCCGGGGAAAGGAAGTGGATGACCTAGTTAAACCCCCAATCAAAAAACCCCTTTGGGTTTCCCCCTGAACAACACCCCGGCCGCTTTTTTGGCCCGGGCACCGGCAGTTTTTGGCCTCCCCCGGATAAACCCCGCCTGTTAAACGCCCCCTTGTGTGCTGTGCCCCTGGGCCCTCCGGGAAAAATGTTTGTGCCACTGGCCAAACTCGCAGGTGAAAAAGTTTTTCCCCAAACCCCCTCCTGTCTTGAACAAAACTTTTGTTTGTTTTTTAAAAGGGTTAAGACACTGTTTAATGAAAGATATCTTTTATTGATAAATACCAACCCGGGTATTTTTTAAAATCCAAATGAACCCCTAAAAAAAGGGCTTGGGGTAACCCCTTTGTTTAAAAAAGGGGCGTCCCCAAATGGGCAGGGAAAAAAATTTATTTGGGTTATGGGGGCCCCGATTAAAAACACTTTTGTATTTTACTGAATAAAAGCGAACCCCAAACCCCGGGGGAAAATTTAACCTTCCGGATATGTATTATGCACAGGAAAAATTTCTTCTTTGGGGGTTTGAAAAAGGAGGGTTTCTTTTTTTTTTGACCAAAACACCCAAAAAAAATGCAAAATTAACCCCGGGAAATTTCAAAATTGCGCAAAAAAAAATTGAAAAACCCCAAAAATTACCCATTTTTGTAGCGTTTTAAAAAGGCTTATTTTACAGTAACAAAACAGAAAAACTTGTAATTAACCTTCAGTTAGGAATTATGCTACAGGCAAAATTTTCTTTTTTGGGCGGGAAAAAAGAACGTTTTTTTTAGTGAAAAAAACGCAAAAACAATGCTTGAAACCCCCTGGATTAAAAATCCCCAAAAGTGTTAAAAATTTTACCGTTTTTGGTAGCGGGGGTTTTTTTAAAGGGTTTTTTGTTTTTTACATTTTAACAAAAACAGAAAACTTGTGATTAACCTTGGGTTTAAATAATTAGGGCTAAAGGCTAAATTTCTTTTTTTGGGAGGGGGAAAAAGAATGTTTCTTTTAGTGACCCCCAACAGCAGAAAAAATGTTTAAATTTAAAACCCCTGGATAAAAAATTTGCGAAAAAAAAAAATTGAAAAAAAAACCAAAAAATACCGGGTTTTGTTTTTCGGGGTTAAAAAATACCCGTGTATTTTCCCGGTACAAAAAAACCCAGAAAAATTTGGGTTTTTTAAACCCCTTTTTGGTTTATGAATTATGCAAAGGAAAAAATTTCTTCTTTGGGGAAGGTAAAAAAGAATTTTCTTTTAGTGCCACAAAAACAGAAACAACCTTTTTTTAACCCTGGATTTAAATTGCGAAAAAAAAAATTTGAGAAACCCAAAAAATTTTCCGGGCTTTGACGTGTTAAAAGGGGTTTGAAAATTTTTAGGTACAACCCCAGATAAAATTTTTGAAATTTAACTTGGTTATAAATTTAAATGTAAAAGGAAAAAATTTTTTCCTTTTGGAAAAAAGGGGGAAAAGAACGTTTCTTTTTAGTGAAAAAAAACAGCGAACAACGCTTAATTAACCCCGGGAAATCAAAATTGGCAAAAGAAATGGAAACCCAAAAAATTACCCAGCTCTGTAGCGTGTTTTAAAAGGGGCTTTGTATTTTACGGTACACAACAACAAAAAAATTTGAAATTTAAACCCTTTGGGGTTTTAGGGAATTATCTACGGGGAAAAATTTTTCTTCCCTTTGGGGTTTAAAAAAGAACGTTTCTTTTTAGGGGCCCCACAACGGGGGGGAACCCAACGTTTAAATTTTTAACCCCCTGGATCAAAATTGCCAAAAAAATGACAACCAAAAATTCCCAGCTCTGTAGCGTGTTAAAAAGGGGCGTGTATTTTACGGAAACAAAAAACCAAAAAACCCCCTTGAAATTTTAACCTTGGGGTTAAAATTTTTATGATACAGGAAAAATTTTTTCCCTTTGGGCCGGTTTTGAAAAAGAAGGGGTTTTCTTTTAGTGACCAAAACAGCGGAAAAAAGTTTAAATTTAACCCCCTGGTTTAAATTGCCCCAAAAAAAATTGAGCAAAAAAAAAATTAATTTGGTATTTGGATTGTAAAAAACGCTGTTTTTTTAAAATTTGAATACAACAGGAACAGGCTTAGATAACCCTTGGATATTCAATGTGCTGAAGAACTGAGCAGATAGCATTAAAATGTATATGCAGCTGCATTGGACGCACACTGGACTTCAGTTCCAATACCCAAAAAATCAGAATTAGAACGTAAGAGAAGCAGTCTCTGAGACAAGCTGTGACACCCCCCAAAAATCGCTGTATAAAAGTGAGTTTTTTAGTATCGGCTATCATAAGCAGCCGCAGCAGCACCTTCCCTACTCAGTACAGTGAGAGCGGTATGAGCTCCCAGCGTCGCGCCCGGACTTATATAGTCCGGTGACGTCACAGAATCCCGCCGGTCTCTGATTGGCTTCATCTCTGCACATGTCATGTAGGCTACGCCCTTCTTCCTCCCAGACTTCTTTGCCCCATGTAACGCCATGTGCTCGCAGCCATTTTATCAATCAAAAGCACGCTTTGTTCCCGCGAATCACCCCAAACTTCGACTTCGTTCAGAATCGAAGTTTTCCTGAAATTCTAAACGAATTCCACTTCGTTAGAATCGATTCGCCCATCTCTAATAGTGACACGTGATGGACTGGGGTCAGTATAGTGACAGGTGATGGACTGGGGTCAGTACAGTGACACGTGATGGACTGGGGTCAGTATAGTGACAGGTGATGGACTGGGGTCAGTATAGTGACACGTGATGGACTGGGGTCAGTATAGTGACAGGTGATGGACTGGGGTCAGTATAGTGACAGGTGATGGACTGGGGTCAGTATAGTGACACGTGATGGACTGGGGTCAGTATAGTGACACGTGATGGACTGGGGTCAGTACGGTGACGCATGATGGGGGATGGGTAAGTACAATGACACATAGAGGGTCAGTACTGTGAAACATGAGTTAGTGCAGCACTAGCTTCCTGTAACTGAGGCCAGCAGTAGAAACACTTGGCAGGGGCAGAGGTTTTAGCTGCTTACTTAGTAGTAGTTTGTGATGAGAGCTGGCAACCTGGAGAGCACAGGAGCACATGTAGAGCCCAGGAGCACATGCTGGAGGTGCTGCACTGCTTCATAGACAGCACAGAGCTGCTAGAAACTCACTGAACTGGAGGAGGAGGAGCCAGCAACACTGCCCGGCTGTGCACCAATAGGAAACACTCCTGCTCAACCTAACTGTGCTGTGAGCAGGAGGAGATGGTGTGTGAGCTTGTGGCAGCACAGTACAGAGGGGGTGTGGCCAAACTGTGGAGAGGCGTGGCCAAAATTTGCTGTAGTCTCATATCTGAGATTCAGGACTTTAAGCTCATGACTCGGGATGCCGGGACACACCTCCAAATTCGTGAATGTCCCACCCAAATCGGGACAGTTGGGAGGTATGCCTACAGTCCAGTCCAGTGTTTGTGGCCCGATATCTGCCAAGTCTGTAGCAGGATGGAACGGATTGTGGCTGGATGCTCAGGAGCTAACAAGAAGAACATCCATCTTGTTAGAATGCTTAGCCACGCCCCGGAGTGCCAATCCATAAACGTGACAAGTTCGTTTTGCGGGTCTAAACAAATACGGCGATATCCAATTTATATTGTGTTTTTATGTTGAAGTGCTTTAAAAAAAAAAGTGTTTTTATATTGTAAAGCAATATTTATGCACTGCTGTCTTTTAATAGCCATCATTTTTTTATTTTTCTGTAAACAGAGCTGTGTAAGTGCTTTTTTTTACCATTTACCACTTTGGTGCCACTTTGGTGTTAATTTGAGTCTCTGATTGCTTTTCATTCCATTTTATTTGCTGCGGGATGAATAACAATCGCAATTTCTTTTTTTCTTTTACCCATTCAATGTGTGGGATCATTAATGGGACAAATTTATAGGGTAGGTCGTTCCGCACGCGGCGATATCAAATATGTGTACTTTGTTTATTTTTTATCTTTTTTGGGGTCATTGTCATTGGTGAAGTGGAAAAGGGCGGTGTACATGTTTTATTTTATTTTTCGTGTTTGTGTTTTACTTTTTAAACAATTTTTTGCTCTTGCTTTTTTTCAGTTTTCTCCATAGAAGATTTGTATCAGTGATCTTCAGATCACTGATACAATAGAGATCAGTACACAACATTTCTGCTGTATACTGGTCTCCATGGCGACTGTCACTCACCATGCCCGGCAATGCCCACAATGCATTGCGGGGTATGGTGACATCACAGACAGCCCGGAAGTCTTTCTGCTGCAACGACGGATGGCAGAAGACGCTCACTCCTTCTGTGTTTCCCTTAGCTCCGAAGATCGTAGTACATTGCGGCAGCTAAGGAGCTAATCACCAGTGGCCCGAGTGCACGGCGGGCGCGGGAGATGCGGCATGAGGTAAGGGATAATATACCGCTGGTCACATGTCGCAATTGTGCAGGCCCCGCTTTTGGGCCCGTATGATCTACACGACTTACTTGTATATCATATTTCATAAATGTGTTAATACTATTTGTTTTTGTTTAATATCTAGTAATTTTGTATTGTCATATTGATTTCCTTTTATTCCTAAACATTTTATTACTATAGGGTAAAATTCACATATTAAATATTGTGGCAGGGTGACCTCAGCCGGTCGCATGTTTCTGCCACTAATGCAGCTTATTGAAACCTGCACAGTGTTGGTTGTCTCACTACATTGATTCATCTTACCTCAGTCTGGTTTACATGGTGTCATTTTGAATTCAGAGGCGTTTTTACTGGCTTGTACTAGGCTGCAGTAGAAGCCAGGTCTGTAGCTCTGGCAACCAGTGCTGGCAGCCTATCCTGAGAGATTGAACAAGTCTGTAGCTATAGCGACCTAAGAACTGATGCAGCCCATACAAGAGAGGATATCTCAGAATAGTTAGGACACTGTTAATGGACATAAATTGAAATGTGACTCCTTTTTGCAAGATCTTCAACATATAAAGCAATCCTTATAGTGAGGCAAACACTTTAATTTAAAGGGCTGGAGGCCTGACTCTTAGTACTGCTAATAGAGACCATGTTTTCTAGAGGGACACACCCGCATACAGACTGATGTGATTGGTGGATATAATTTTTTTGTTTGGCCATGGAGGAACGTCTTGTCCAGTTGATGCAGGCTATGAAGGAATTTGAGCAGCTGACTGCCACCATGCGGAGAGAGAAGCTTCAAGTTGGAGGCAGAACAGGAGGAGATAAATGTTATTGCTAAGCAGAGACAGCGGTCTGATAAAGGTGGACTTATCACAAACCAAGCAACCTTGCTGGCTGGAGGACAAGAGGAAAAGACGGAACAGGCTGCTGCTAAGCATAACCAGTCTGAAGGGTGTGGCGGTTGTCTACAGGTGGACTGCTTCATGAAGGGATGTCCCGTGGCCTGGAGGCCGTATCATCCTGAAAGGAAAGTGTTTACTTCTGGAGAGAGTGAGTTGCTGAGGTCCATGGATGTGGTCGTTGCTAGAGGCAACCAATGGCAGCAGCAGGAGTCTGCCACCACTGTCTAGCTGAAGGAACCTTGTTGGAGATGCCACAGAGCAGCAGGATGGGCTCCTGATTGTCCTCTCACTAGAAAGCCAGAGAGGTTACAGCCTCAAGCCCTGGAGTTCCAGGCGGGTGGAGCACCACACCTGGATGACATGGACAGTCAGTGAGAGAGCTCCAGAGTGCACCCAGACGCCATACCCGGTGTGGAGACCCATCATAGACCCAGTAAGGGGTTTGTTACCTGCTGTGGGATTGTTGGTCATGGGCATGATTTACTGTATGAGAGGACTTGGCTGGGCTAAACAGAGATCCAGATATACTGCCAAGCCAGAAGAGTCCAGAGAGCAGTGTCAGGACTGTGAAAAATGGACCTGTAAAGTCTGATGGACAACCCCAATGTTACTTCCTGTGTTATAAATATTATGTCTATTGAAAATGCTACTAATGGGTTAAATGTATCTGTAACCAATAGCTATGTCACACAGCTTGAGCAGGGGAATGTTGGTGGGGGTCACAAAGTTAGCTCCAGTTACTGTGCCCCTGTCTCAACAAGCTGCTAAAAGTCCTATAGCAGTAGACTAGAGGAGCTCGGGTCTGCCCCTGGAGGTCATGACTGTCAGGACTTTGTGTGAAGTAAATGCAGAGCTTCTGAGGAAATGACAGCCCCAGCTGTAGAGCAGACTAGCTCAAGTACACCCCTAGAGGTCGTGGTTAACAGTGCTCAGAGTATCGCAGAGGATTTGTGTCCTGTGGTTGATGACAACCTGGAGAAATCTGCCAATACCTTGGGTGGAGTTATTGTGATTGCCCGTAGCAACCAGGTATCCTCTGCCACTCCTGTTGTAAAAACTTATGAATATGAGTGCCCTGCAGCTATGTGTGAAGTATCTGGTTTCCAGTTGATAAATGTGTCTGCCATTGAGTCAGCGCACTGAGTGAACATGATGGTAACATGCAGGTTGCAGGTGCGCCCCTAATGGTAATGGTGGCCAACAAGTAGCACAGGTGATGCGTATCCAGTGATTGATAGCAATCTGGAGAGTAGGGCTACTGCTACAGATTCTGCTGCAGCTAATAGGGTTACTAGTGAAAGTCAGATATCTGCTGCTCCTATTGGTCCCAATGAGGTGTTTGCATGTCCTAGTGTGAATGCGGCAAGTGTGTGGCCTGAAAGGGAAAAGGCATACCCTGAAAAGGATTGCTCTGCTGCTATGAAGAGACCGGGATTAAGAGTTTAAGAGTGTGAATGTGCCGGTTATTGATCATGGGGAAAAACACTCTGTCAAGAGTCACAGTTTCAGTATGGGAATGGACGCTGTAGTGTGTCAGTGTGATGCTGATTAAGATTGTTCAAATGGGAGTGATGAAAATACTTGTGTAAAGAAGATATGTGCTAAGGCAGATTTCGTGTGCAGCAATGGTTTGTGTATTCCAGAGAGGTGGCTCTGTGATGGAGATCCGGATTGAGGCACTGCAGAGGATGAAGAGAACTGTCATTCTAGTCCAGCTTAGTTCACTTGCTCACTATGGATGAAACTCATCAGTCAGTTTAGTTCACTTTATTTCTTATTCGTCATTATGATGTCAAGAAGGCTGCAGTGACGGTAGGGATGGAAAAAGTGAGCTGCAAGACACAGCAAAGAAGAGGGTTTGCTCAGGCGCCAGTGAGGGGTATGCATGTGTGTCTGAACCCTCAGATGATAAAGAAGTCCCCAGTAGTGAAATGGAGGTAAACTGCAAGGCTTTCCTACATGTAGTGGTTGTCGGCAGTACCCCGGAGATGGCTACGGGGATGTGAAGGAAATATTTCCACATGATGCTGCAGAAAGGGGGCTGCTAAACACAGTCAGTAGTAACCCTGTGAATGTCAGCATGAAGGCTGAAAGTGGTGACATCCTTGTTGCAATGCGTGCATGTGTTGTGCCATCTGTACTAAGGGGCTATGAATTGTCTGTTGCCCATTGTGGGGTGAGTGCATGATATGAGCCAAAGACTGAGCTGTATGTGGACAATTTAGTCTCCACCTCTGAAGATGTAGGGCGGGTGATGCCCTTAGCAACAGGTACCCAGGAGGATGTGATAAGGGCGGAGTATATGGATGACTCCCGTGGTGTTCAGCAGGAAGTGGAACGTATTTCTCGGGTGTTATGGAACAGGTGCGGGAAAATGAAATTAAAGCGGGTGCTTCCCCAGGGACAATGAGAGCAACAAGGGCGGGTTGAGAAGATACCCCAAAGTAGAAACTTTGACCCTGGAGGGAGGAGCAAGGTGAAAGATTCATATGGCCTTTATCAAAGGGGGGATATGTGGCAGGGCAACCTCATGCGGTCGCATGTTTCTACCACTAAGTGGAATAAAGCAGGATAATTGAATGCATCATGTCACCGAGGTTGCCTGGCCTTGGTGAGGTAGGAGCTATACATGTATGTTGTCAGCCATAGTAAGCGGTTGGCAGTCATTTACAGTTAGTTTGGCTGTTCCAGCCATCCTGGGTCGGCACTCACCAGGAGTAGGTAATGTGTTGGGTGGGTGCCTACTTCCTGTGTTCCAGGACAGACATTGTGCAGGTCTCTGGAGACCTATAGAAAGCCTGGTACTCCAGGTGATCTGGGGGTATGGTCTGCTAAATGGCAGATGCCGGAACCAAGGAGGAGACTGGGTAAAGTGCAAAAGTGATGCTAGGTCCAGACCACAGATAGACATGGTCTGTAAACGTGTATTTAGTGGATAGATGGCCTGATGGTTTATTTTGTATATTTGTTTGTTATCCTGTGCCTGAATAAAGCTGGCTGAGTAGAGTTTTAAAAATACAGTCTTTGTCAGTGTGCAAATAATTTGCTTACCGGAGCAGTGATGCAAGAGTTAAAGACTCCCTGAGACTGTCCAAGTCTCACAATATCTAAACTCTACTCTAAAGATCTATGTTATACAATGCACAGTGTGTAATTTGTGCTATGTAGGCTGTACTAAGATAAATCTTAAAAAAACGTATTTATGAGCATTTATTGCATAGCACGAGTTTACATTAGTCGGGTGCATCTAAACATTTTTCCAACGTACATCATGGGGATGTTAGCTCTTTCCAATTTTATAGAATAGAACGGGTTAAAGTAAACCTCAGAGGAGGTGATGTAATGCGCCATTTATTTAGACGAAAGGCACAGTGGATTTACAAATTTAGAACTTGCGTGCATTTTGGTTTAAATTTTAAGAATGATTTGTTGTGTTATTATTAAAATCATGTAAGATACATTTGATGCTATATGCGTTTAATTCAAGAACATGCTATTTGGGCTGTTTTTCCGGTTTGTATCATGTGATTTCATTTGGGTAATTTGGTTTATTTCAAGATATATATTCTTATTTGTTCAGCTAGTAGTCATAAGAGCATTGCATGCTCGAAACGCATTAGTCATGACTGAGAAGTGTTTTTAATGTTTTTTCAATAAACTTTATACTTTATGCATGGAGCTGGAGACTTCCTGTTGAATTTTGAGAAGACTTTGTTGGTTCAGCCTAGTCATCATCTGGGTGTCTCCGTGCACCGCACAAAGAACTACACCCAGTCTTTCTCTTCACATAGTTGCTTGATGTTCGGGAGCTGGTGAGCGAAATGTTGGTTTGTTCATTCATTCAGGACATAACAAGGACAGCCTCCATAGGGTGGAGCTGCCCTTGTAGCGGTGATTACCCCGCCATTTAGACAGGATTATACAGGGGTGAATTCCTGTTCTCTAATACCCAGCTGGATATCGATATACATTCTTTCTATGGGATTTCGGACATTTTGAAATGGAATAGAACCTTTCCGGGAATTAAGGCTATCTACTTTGTGAAGTATTTCCCTAGGATATGTGAAGAAATTCTTACCTGTTCCTTTTCCTTCCTTTTGGGTGTTACTTTGCGGTATCAGGCATATCTACAGTATCAGGCTATATTACACTTGTATATCCCAGGTGACGTAATGTTTTAATTAGTATAAATAAAAGCCATGTTTAGTTGCATATTTTTCTCTCAGTAATTTGTCTAGATCAAAGGTGGCGAACCGATGGCACGCTGAGCCCTCTGTGCTGGCACGTGCGCTGGGCTGCCCACTCGCTGGCTTCAGTATAAAAACAAGGGTCCGCGCTGTGGGAGGGAGAGCCCAGCATCCGAGTCATAGCGCTATACTTCTACATACAGCACAGGCTCTGAGACCTGTTCCATGTTGAACACTTACTGCGGGAATGTGACCGTCGCTGGACCCACCCTTCTCGCTATGTGCGGGCAGGATGCCAGGAATCCTATTTGACAAGTTAAATTAGTGAGGCCCCTCTCTGTGAGGCAAGGCGTCACTAATTTAAATTGTCACAACATCCGAATGGACAGAACGGAGCCCGCGCATCGCAGTTGGATAGGAGAGGGTCCGGCGCCGGTCACAGTCCCGCAGTAAGTGTTCAACATGGAACAGGTCTCAGAGCCTGTGCTGTGTGTAAAAGTATAGCACTGTGACTCGGAGGCCAATCACCCTCTCCCACGGCGGGGAGACACTGTAAAGAGCCCCACCTGAGCCCCTCCAAAGGGCCCAGTAAAGGGCCCCCACTGAGACCTTGCAAAGGGCCCCGCCTGAGACCCTGTGAAGGGCCCCTGTGAAGCGCCCCCCAAAAGCAAGGTCTCTGAGATACATTCTTAGTTTCAAGGATGGGCCCTTTCCCCCCACAAGTCAAAGGCTTGCAAGGGCCCTGCATCGCTATTAAAGGCAGTGAGGACCTACCTTATGGGTGGAAAGGCCCATCCTCACAACTAAGAATGTATACATGGAACAGGCTTCAGATCGGTATTTAAAATTAAAACATAATTTTCTGGTGGTTAGTGGACCCTGCACAGTGAGATGGAGGGTTCTACTGGGGGTAGGCTTGGACTGGCCCACAGATAACAGGAGGAATCCCTGGTGGGCCCCTGAGCATGGTAGACCTGTTTTTTTTTTAACTAAATATACATCCTCAGAAGAGGCAAAAAGCAGAGAAAGAGAAGCAAAAAGCAAGAAACAGAGTATAGGAGGCATGTGCAGTCATTTACAGTAGCTGTAGGGTGGGTCCTTAAAATAAACTCCATGAGGGCCCAGAAAAACTCAACTGGTGGGACCGTAGAATCAACTCTACGTGTGGACCCCAGGCACCCGAGTCCGACACTCACTGGGGGACCTATGCCTGTATACCTACTAGAAGCCCTATGTAACTACTTAAGGTGGCTCCACCTACTTAACTACCAGGGCCCCAAGGGGAGATAATTATTTGGGACACTATGGATTGGGAGTTGTACATGAGGGGGAGGGGGCACAGTTAGGAAAATTATAGAAAAGTTAGGTTTTTATGTTGTATATTCTGCAGGGACAAGTGTGGATGGGAGAAGTCATCATAGTAGTGTGGAGCGAATGGAGAAGAAAAGGGAAAGTGAATGACTCAGATCAGAATAGACATCTCCTGTAAGTCACTAAATGGAACTGCACTGTGTGCACTGGTAGCTACCACTATAAGTTCACTGTAAGGTGGAAATATAGAGGGTGGGGCAGTGTATAGTACCCTATCTGGGAAGTGATAAGCTGAATAGAAGCATTGAAACGGTACTTAAAGGGGTGGTCTCAATACAAAAATTAGCTTTCAACATGTAGGAAATGGTAAATGAAGACTTATTCTAAATACATTGCTTTGCTGAGGAGACATGAGTGATTGTGTTTGTTGTGAGTGCACAGAAGTTTCTCTAGGTTACCATCCTGCTCTCCCTTTTTCACTCTGCTCTTTATCTTATCTGAGAGCAGGGAGTGAAGTCACCACAGGTGAGCACACAGGACGCAGCTTGAGAACAGAGTGTTTTCTCTAACAAATAAAAGAGAATAATTACTTTTGATGATTTACTCTGAGCTCTATAGCTCTCTGTTCTATAAATAAAATCTCCTGCTCTCATGTCAGTGCAATTAATAGAGCTTTGAGTACAGAGCTGATATGCTAATCACTGCTATAGAACCACCCATAGCTTAACCAGGAAGAGACAGGATGCATAAATCTGAAGCTGATTTTGGCTTTGTGAAACAGCAACTACCCTTTAAATTTATTCCATTGTCAGCATTACTGCAAGTTTGGGTGCCTTTAAGAAAATGAAGTGAATTCTTTGGAATGGATTATTTTTTTACATGGGTTATTAAAAAAATGCATTCTTATGGTATGAGGCTATAATTTGTGACTAATATATCAATCTGCTTAAGCCAATAACACACTTAGCAGTTGTACTGTATATGTATTTTACTGAACACATTGAGTAAACATGGACAGTGCAGGGAGAAGAAAAAAAATATTCTTAATGAAACCTCAGTGCCACATCTTTCAAAAAAACCACAAATGATGTGTTTTACATATGTATGAAGCTGAAAAAAAGGCTAAAAATAGCATTACTAAAGACTTGGTTGTATATTAGTCCACCTGCAGAAAATTCTTTGTTCATCTTTCAACTATTAAAGTAATACTGAACAAGAATAATGTTCATGGAAAGACACTATGAAGGAAGCCACTGTTATTCCAAAAAATATATTGCAGCCCATTACAATTTTGCCCAAGTCCATTTGGATGTTTCACAATACTTCTGAGAAAATGTTTTATGGACTAAGGAGATAAAAATGGAAAATTATTTGAGGCAAAAAATGAAAAAGAACACTGTGCGCCAATGCCAAAACCTTATCCCAGTTGTGAAGCATGGTGGAGGAAACTTTTTGGTTTGGGGCTACTTTGCTGACTCGTGGCCTGGATGCCTTGTGATAATTGATAGAGTAATGAATTACAAGGTGTTAAAACATTCTACAGCAGAAATAAATGTCAGGAGTCCAAGACTTCAAGCTGAAGAGACATTGGGAAGAATGCAGGAAACCGCTACAATATCCACCGCTGATGAGTTTAAATAATCTTGATGCTTTATTAAAGGAGTTGTCTCATTACGAGCTTTCAGCCTGTCAGTGTCCCTGGTAAGTTGAACTGAGGGGCGTGCTTCTTGGTCTGTCTGTTCTGCTCCTCTCCCCCCCCCCCCTATCAGCACACAGGCAGCTACGCAACTTCTATACAGGGGGGGGGAGGGGGTTTGCTCTCAGAGTTCACCCTGTGTGTGTCTGCCTAGGTCTGTTGCAGGAGAGGGCTGATCTATGAGTGTGAAGTGGTGTGCTAATAGAGCAGAGAGGATGCAAGTGTTCCTATATCCCCTGCTTCAGGGGCGTTGCTAGGGTCCTAAAACATCCGGGGCTCGGGCCCTTTGTGTTTTTCTGGGTAGGGCTGGGTTCACACGACATTTTTCACGCCTCATTGTGAACTGTGGATGTTTTTTTTACAGGAAAAACCTTCTGTTCCTGTCACTAATTTTCTGCACATCCCACACAGATCCCATCCATCTCCTCAGCAGTCACTGTACAGTAAAAATCACCAATGACAAATTTACTTTTTCAGAACTTCTCACCTTCATATGACAATACCCCTAAACAGTCACCAAAACATACACCGATACATGGAGCAAATCTACCAGATAAGTGATTGTTACTAAAACCCTCCTACAAAACCAAGACCCAAAACTATTACTACTTAAGGATCAAATAATCCTGCCAGACCCCACATGTGACTATCAGCTGTACACAGGCTCTGAAGACATATACCACTGCCATATAGTGACCATATAGTGGTAGTTACTAGCTGTATGTAGGCTCTGCAGACTATAAGGTGATTACACTGCAGTTACATTTAGTGACTCACCGGAGACATCATTTCTGATCAGAACGTTCCCCTTCCCTTCTCTTCTCCTTCCGGTTCACCTCCCCTTCTTTCCCTGATTGTCCCCCCAATTACCGTCCCTGAGGTTTTGGGGACAAAAAAATTTTCTTAAAAAATTTCTAAATTTTCCCCAGCAACCCCTTTAAATTTAAATTGGTTTAGCATTTTCCCCTCAGTTGGGTTTTAATGGGGGCACTGAAGCAGAAATTATGGGGGTTTTGGGCCACAGGCGGGTATTTTGGGGGTTAAGGGGCGCCCAAAAAGGGGGCCACAGGCAGAATTTTAAGGGGGGGAAAAACAGGCAGTATAATGGGGGGCACTGGGGGTGTTTATAGGGCCCAAAAGGGAAGGGTTATATAGGGGAAAAATTTGGGGAAAAAATATAGGGGGACTGGGGCCCGTTAGGGGGGCCCCAACAGGCAGGGTTATGGGGCCACAGGCAGGTATAGGGGGGCCACATTTCAGGATTAAAAGGGGCACAGGCAGCATAGGGGGGGCCAAAAGGCAGGGTTAGGGGGGAAAACGGGCGGGGATAGGGGGGGCCCAAGGCAGTTTATGGGGTACACAGGCAGCATAGGGGGGCCACGGGGCAGGCTTTATGGGGGGACAGGCAGTATGGGGGGGCCCCCAGGCAGTAAAAAAGGGGGGCCCCCAGGCAGTGATATGGGGGCCACAGGCAGGATTATGGGGGCCAGGCGGGGAAATATGGGGGCCAAAGGCATTTAATAGGGGGGCCACGGCAGTAAAGGGGGGGGCCCACGGCAGTAAAATTGGGGGCCACAGGCGGGATTATGGGGGGCCCAGGCATAAAAAGGGGGGGCCACAGGCGGTATATAGGGGAAACAGGCGGGTTTAGGGGGGCCCACAGGCAGGGTATGGGGGCCACGGGCAGTTTATGGGGGGCCACAGGCGGGGGATAGGGGGGCCCACGGGCAGGGGATGGGGGGCCAAGGAAGGATTAAAAGGGGCCCACGGAAATTTTTGGGGGGGCCACAGGAGGTTTTTAGGGGCACACGCGAATAGGGGGGGCCACAGGCGGGGTATTGGGGGCACAGGCAGTATTTTGGGGGGCCACAGTCGGCCCATTATAGGGGACAGGCGAAATATGGGGGCCACAGGCAGGTTATGGGGGCACGGGCCCGTATATGGGGGCCAAGGCAGGGAAAGGGGGCCACAGGCGGGGTATGGGGGCCACGGGCCCGGCTTTATAGGGAAAAGGAAAGGTATGGGGAAAAGGCAGGGATATGGGGGCCACAGGCGGGAAAATGGGGGCCCACAGGCATTTAATATGGGGGCCCCAGGAGGGATATGGGGCCCAAACAGGCGGGGATAGGGGGGCCACAGGGGGCCCAATTATGGGGGCCCACGGGCAGGGATATGGGGGCCACAGGCACATATGGGGGTACAGGCAGTATAGGGGGGGCCACGGGGCCGGCATTATGGGGGCCACGGGCGGGATAGGGGGCCCCCGGAGGGATAGGGGGGGCCCCCAGGAGGGATATGGGGGCCACAGGCAGGTTTATAGGGGCACGGGCCCGTTTGGGGGGCAAGGCAGGGAAAAAGGGGGGGCCCCACGGGGCGGGGGTTTAAGGGGGGGCCCAGGCGGGGTTTTTGGGGGCCAAAAGGCAGGGGTTTAGGGGGGCCACAGGCAGGCTTATAGGGGCACGGGCAGAAATATAGGGGCACTGAGGCATTTAAAACCCTTTTTAAAAAATAAAAAAAATTTAAATACTCCCTTAACCCCCCGGCGAGGCGCTCTGCCCTTTTCCCAGCCCGCGCCCCTCCGGCAGCCCCCTTCGGGGAGGCCTAGGGCCCCCGGTGGGGCCCCCGGGGAGGGGCCCTTGTCGCGATGCCCTCCCAATATCGCGACGCTCCCGGGCTCAGGCGCAGGGGGCCCGGGCGGGCGGGCCCTCAGCCGGGTGGGCCCCGCGGGGGCCCCCGCCGGGGCGGCCCCAAAGGGGCCGGTCCGACACTGTTGGGGGGCAGGGACCCCACGCCCTTGTTTCCGCAGGAACCCCGCAGCTGAATTTTGCTTCCACCGGGACGCACATGCAGCGGGAAGGGGCCAGGCCGGTTTCCCCAAAGCCACGGCAGGGGGCCTGGGGGCCCGGGGAAAGCCCTCGGGGCACGGGGGGTTTTTTTGGGGGCCCCGACCCCCAAATAAAAAACCCCTACGACCCCCCTGGGGCCCCCTGCTTAGTTTTTACAATTCCACATCTCCAGCAACAAAAAGGGGCAGTTTTTAAAAAATCAGGATGGGCCCCCAAAATACGGGAAAACAAAAAGAATTCACATCCCCCCCTGATCTGAAATAGTTTTAGTAAAATTTCACATTTCCAAAGACATACATGATTATAGTAACGACGGGGGTCATTGCTGCAAAATCTACTGTGTAAGGCAGGGGGAAGGGCAGGCACCACAAGGGTAACCCAGGAACAGGGGGCCAGAGTCCTTCCCCCCTCCTTCCACTACCAAAAGCTTTCCCTGTGCGGGAGGGGTTTTCTGCTCTGACCTGCCCTTCAAAGGTGATGGTCACCCGGGATTAAACAGCCTTTAGAAAAAGGATCAAAGGGGCCCGGGGGGCTAAAAATTTGAATTTGGGGGGGGAAGCGGATGTTGTAAATATTTAAAAAGGCCTACCCCAAAATCAAGGAATTTTGTAATGAACTTTAAAATTTTTCCCAAAGGGTTTTGGGTTTTTTTAAAGATCTTTAATTTAAAACCCAATCATTGTAGCGAGAAAAACCCCTTTAAATTTCTTCATTAAAAAAAAAAAAAGTTTTAAGACAAGCCAATGAAACACCCTTTAAAATGGAGGGCGATACAAAAGGAGGCTTATGGGAAAAACAGCAAAAGAGCTTTGGGGGAGGTACAACAAGTTAAATTTCCCTTGTGTTTTTCCAAAAAAAAATTTAAAATTTAAAGAATTTTTTTAAAAAAATTTGCTGTTCATCAAAGCACCCCAGAAATTTTTGATAAAATTGAAATCTTTTTTCCGGGGAAAATTTTTAAAAATTTTTTTTGGGATGTTTATCCCAATGTGCTCAATGAAGTAAAAACAGTACAACTGTTTGGGGTATTATTAGTTTATTTAAATTAATATCTAAGGCAGGTTAACTTTGGCTTTTTTTGGGACGTTTTTTCACCCCGAAATTTGCGGGTCTGCGCAAATTTTACGGGCAAAATTTACGCCCCCCATTTAAATACGGTAATGCACATTTTCTCATAGAGAACTAGGGTTTTTTTAACCGTTTCCCCCTTTTCCCCCGTTTTGGCGAATCAAACCGCGGGGGGGGGAAAAAGGGTGGACATGTCATTTTTAGGGCGGTTTAAAACGGGCCGGCTGGTAATGGAAAAAACCCTTATGGGGGGCCGGGGGGGGGGGAGGGGGGGGCCGGGGGGGCCCCAGCCGGGGGGGGGCCCCTTCCTTTTTGCCTCCCCCCCCTTCCACCCCGGCTTTAATTACGCCCCGCAATTAAGCTGTTGTAAACAGGGGGCTTAAAGCCAAAATTTACGGGAAAACCCATTCTATAATAACACACAAATAGTTGGTTTTCTCAAAACTTTTTTTTGGAGCACATTGAGTAGAAAACCGATAAATGCGGGGAGATCAATAAAGGGGAACCCTTTTGGGAAATTTATCTGCATTAATTACAATCCCAAACCCGGACTGTGCCTTGTTTTTAAAATTGTTGACTGGAAACAATCAAAACCAAATGTTTTTTAAATTTACTTAATGCAGAAATTAGGAAATTTAAAAAGGCTGAGTTCAGACGGGGGAATTGTACCCGGGTTTTTAAAAGTAATACACCTGCGGGTTTTAAAGTCCCCCCTTTGACCAGTACATATTTTCCCAACAGCACAAAGGCCCACCCCTTTTATTATAGTTTCATTTCCCCCGCCATTATTTTCCCGGGCCCGAATGAATTGACGTCCTTCTTATTAGGGGGGCATACTGGAATGGGGAAAACGTCACCCTTTTATCCCACTCAATAAATTATATCATATTTGTGGGGGGGTTTTTTGGGTGCTTGCACCCCCAAATTTAAAACGAAACTAAAGTAACCCCCACAAAATAGGTTTTTGTGAACTTCCCCAAAATTTTCCCCTTTTTTGGGCTTTCTACATTGTATTTGTTTAGTCACTTTGCTCAATTAGAAAAAAAAAAATAATTAAAAGGCAAAAATTTGTGTGCTATTAGTTTAGTTAGATTTTTTTGGGGGTAAAAAAAAAATACTTGATCGGGAAATTCTATGTGAAATTTAAAGACCCTTTATTTAAAAACTTGTTTGGGTTTTACAATTGTGACTTGGGTAATTTTTTTTTAGCCCACTTTTTATAAGTTATAAAAGAAAGAAATCCTTTAAGTTTTCCCCAAAAAATTAAATTCTTAAAAAATACCTGTTTGATAAAAAAAGGATCTGAGCAGAAGGGGCCCATTTTTCTATCTGTCACTTTTTTAATTTTGCTTTTCAGTTTGGTTGTGTTTCCTCCCCCGATCTTAAAATTTATAGGGTTGGGGCCCACAGGTTTGGTAAAGAAAGGGGCCGGGCCCATAGGGGGGAAACCCGGGATCAGGGGGGGGTTTCCCCCCCCATGCCCCGGACGCGCAGGCCCGCCCCCCCCCAATATGACCCTGCCCCCTTTCCGTGATGGCCCCCCCCCCTTTCACAACGGGGGGCCCCTTTCCCAAAGGGGTGGGGGTAAAAAAAAACCGCCCCCTTCAGGAGAAAGGGGATCAAAGCCCCGGCGAAACAAAAGGGCAGGAAGGGTCCCTGTTTTGCGCCCCTGTCCCCGGGAAGGAGCAGTCATGGGATTGTGGGGAGTTCCCTGGACAAATTTGGGGAAAGGGCTGCGGGCGAATCCGTGGGCCTCCCATGGGGGCCCCACTCGGTGAGGGGGCCCTTTGGGGGAAAGGGAGCCGGGCAGGGGTATGTATTTTGGCTGTTTCCCCTCCCCCCCGGCCCCCGCGGCGCAGGGAACACCCCGCCCTTTTTCCCCTTAAGCCCTGACATGACATTTTTCGGACCCGGGGTTTTTACGCCGGCAGGACCCCCCCTCCGGGCCCCAAACCGGCCCAGGGTCCCTGGCCCCGGGCTGGGGTCACCATTGCCCGCCCGGTTTTTGGGGGGAAATTTCTGCCCCCGGGCCCAACGGGTCCTGAAGCGCACCCCGGGGCCCCTGACAGTTTTGTTGGGCGCCTGCTGGGGGGGGCTTTCCCCTGGTATCCCTGGTGCGGTTCGGTCCCATTGGGGATGTTTCCATCGGGGGAGTGCCAGCCGCGTGGCGGAGTCCCAACGCGGTCCCCGGGGGGTTTCCCGGAGGCCAGGGAGGGGGTCCTTGGGGCAAACGGCACCCCCGGGCCTGGTTTTGTCATCCTACTGAAATCGGGGCAGGGGCCCTTTCCCCCTGGGGGCGTCCCCCTGAAGGGTTCGTCTTTTGGGGGGAAAACGGTGCTTGGGCCCGGAGCGGGGGCCCCTCCCTCAATAAGGGGTTCCCTGGGGCCCGGGTTGGAGGGGGGTTCAGGGAGCGGAAGGTTCTTCAGGGATCCGGGGATGCGAGGGAAAGGGTCCAACCCCCTTTTTCAGTCGGGGTGGGGTTCGGTTTCTAGGGGTTTTGTTTTCTTTCTTTTTGGGCCTACATCGCAGGGGGGGTGGGGGGTAACTGCATTTCCGGGAGGGCTCGGCCCCAATGGGGGGGGAGTTTGGGGAAGCGGGTTGGCAGGAGCTGGTAGGGGGGTAGGCGGGTTTGGGTTTTGGGCCCTTTTCCCCATTTCCCGGGGGTCGGCCGGGGGGCCAGGGGTTCCGGCGGGGGCCCTGGGTGCCTTCGATGGCAAAGGTTTTGGGGGGGGACGGGGCGGGGTTTGGCGGGGGGCGTCCCGGGCCGGGGGTATGGGTTTTGCGGGGGCGTAGCACGGGCTGGAGGGTTACGACCCCAAATGGAAAAGGATGGGGGGGTTTTCCGTGGGGTTTGGACGAAAAGGAAAAAAGGGGAGGTGTATGTATGGTTTCGGGGTCTTTTTGGGGGCGCTTTGGGGAAGGAGGTCAGGGACAAGATTTGGCAGGATAAATTTTTTGGAGATATTTTCATTGCTCCCCATAAAAAATTTTAAAAATTTGGAAAAGGGGTAAGAGGGACGAAGCAAGAAAAAGGGAGGAGGAAAAGCGTGATGGCGATTTGATTCGCCAAACTTTTGAAAATTTTGGTTTGAAAGGCCGTTTTGCAAATTTTGGGAGATCATCAGTGAGAAAAGCCCCGGAAAAACTGCTGGGGCCCTTTTTTCTGTTTATTTAATTTTTTTTGGGGGGGCCCTTAAAGGGTTTAGGGCGGGCAGGTGTATTTTGGGGTTTACGACGAACTTTTTCCCTTTCAAAAAATGGAAAATCCCCGCGATACGGGGGGACCAGAAGGACTTTTGGGCCCGGGGGCAAAAGGGTGAGGGCCCCCCGACTGGGTAGGGCAGCCCTCTCTGGGGGGGCCGGCGGGGCCCCCCAAGCAGGATGGGGGGCAGTTAGTTCGGGGAAAAGGGGGAACAAGGCAGGGATTTGCTGGCTGTTCAATTTGAGGGACGTGTCGGTTGGGAGAAAATTGTTCAATTTAAAATACATTTGGCCTCGGTTTTTCAGTCCCAGCTTTCTGGGGGCCTTTCCAAGAGGGCTGCAAAAAAGGAAAGGGGAAAAGGGCCCTAACATACCGGGGGGGGTGACGCCGGTGAAGGTGGCCCTCGATGGAGGGGTCAAAACAGATTTCCTAAATCAGGGAGGGGCACATTTTTTTGAGGGGGGGTTTTTTCTTTGGGTTTTTTGGAAACCCCTTTTACTCCGGGGCTTGGGGTTTCCCTTTCCCACCAAAAAGTTTTGTAAATTACCCCAATGGGGCGAGGGGGGTTTTTGCGGGAAGGTTTTGGGCGCAGCTATCGGGGGTTCGAGCTCCACTTCACTTCAAACCCCTTTTAAAAGGGATTTGAAGGGGGGTTTTGTGGGAAATGGGGGCCCTTTTTTGCAGAATTTTTAAGGGCGGCCCGTTATTTTTGGGGCCTTTGGTGCCCAATGGAGAGGGGGAAAGTTTATTAGGGGAGGGCCCTGGGGGGGGTTTGGGTTTTGGGAGCATATTGCCCCGGGCGAGTGGTGTGTAGGGGGGGGGCCTGAGAGGTGGGTGCCCGGGGGGTTTGGTTAAAAATTTTTGGCTTTTTTGGAGTTTTTCCCCCTTTTGGGGGGCGGTTAAAATTTAGGGGGTCGGAAAGTAGAAAAGGGGAAAGTGCGTTTTCATTGGTGACAACCTCAGTGTGGGGGGCAGGCCTTTTCCTCGCAGTTTGGGGTGCCCCCCCGGGGGGTTGTTTGTTTAGGAACTTGTCCCTTCCCGGTTTTTGGGAATTTAAAAACTTGGGGGTGGGGGTTTTTCATGTTTCCGGGGGATTCAAAATGACATTGCGGTTTCCCTTTTCTCGTTTGCAGTGGCATCGTTTTGGGATTTGGGGCCTCCGGACGCGGCGGAAAGGGGATTTAACTTGCCCCCCGGATTTGGGGAAACCCCCCAGGTTCTGACCCCCCGCCCGACGGGTTTTTTTTGGGGGCATGCTAGCGGACGGAAATGGGGGGCATATCATCCCTTTTGGGAGTTGAGGAGACATGGGGGGGGGGCCCTGGGGGCGGTAGGGGGGCCCGGGATGGGTACGCTGAGGCTCTGTTCTGTTTTTGGGTCATGTTCGTGAAGAGGGGGGGCCCGGTTTTTGGGGTCTCACTTTTTGTATCGGCCTTGGCTTTTGGTTTTTCTTGGCGGGGTTTGGGGGTGTCAAAGGGGAATTTTTCTCATCGCGCAAGCGCTGAAGGAGTACTGGGGGGGGAGTGGTCGGGGGCCGATAGTGGGCCCCCCGATATTTTTCTTTGGGCTGGAATTGATTGGGGCTTGCTGCCTTCGCTGGGGTTCCCCTCTGTGTTTGGGGTGTCCTGTTCCGCCCCGGGCCCTTTTTCGCGGGCCCTTTTTTGGGGGGGGCCCTGGTATGGGTGAGCTGGAAAATCCCGCCCTAGGGCAGTGGTGGGGGGGCTTGTTGGATAGGGGGGGTGTGGGGGTTTTAAAGGGGGGGTTTGGGATTTTTTGGATCGGGAGATAAAAAACTGACCGACGGGGGGGGGAAACAAAGGGGGGCCCGGCTGGGTGCAGCCCCAGGGCTCTTTTAAATGTTTTTCCCCTTGGGATGTTTTTATGGCTTACAAAGGGGGGGGTTTTTTTGGGGGCAGGTGGCTGGTGTTGAGCACCCGGATGGGTCATTTTTGTCCGGGTTTCCCCATTTTCCCGGCAGTGTTGGGCCTTTTGGGGGGGGCACGGGGTTTTAAACCCGTTGGAATTTTGCTCCACATTCTTTTAGGTTTGGGGCGGGGAAACGGAGGGGGCCCCAGCGGGGGGCGGGGGCCGGGGGCCCGGGGGAGACGGATCAGGAGGGGAACTCGGAGGGGGTTCCCGGGTTTATAAAATCCGTCCACCCCGGGGTTTTGGATCAGTGGTGTAGTTTTCGGTAGGCCGGGGGTGGGGCCTGGTGGGGGGAACCCTGGGGCTGTTTTGAGGGGAGAGGGGATGCAGCACTGGGTTTTTTCCCCCGGGGGGGTTTTTTCTTGTTGTGGTTATTCGGGTTTTTTGGTTATGTTTTGTTTTTTTCTTTACCCCGGGGTGGCTGCTTGGTGTGGTTTTTTCGGCCACCCCTTTCGTCCCACGGGGGAGCAAAAGGGGAGCGGTTTTGGGGGAGAGGGGCCCTGCGATGGGAGTGCCTCACAGCTTCGCGGTGATTCGGTGGCGGGGGATCCGAGGGTTGAGGTGGGGGGAAAGTCCTCCGGGATTTTTGCGGTTTTTGCAAGCTGGGATGTCCTCCCGGATTTTGGTATTTCCCTGCATGCAGGAGGAAAACGATTTAGGGTTATCACGTTGCGTGATTTAAATTTGGGGACATCTTTTCCCGGTTTGTTTGGGGTTGGGGGATGTACCCGGGGGTTTAACCCATGGTGTGGTGGGAAAAAGGTCCCTCGGAGGTGTTGGGGGGAACCCCGGGGGTTCTTTGGGTTTGGGGTATTTTTTGGGGTCCCCTTAACGTTAAATAGGGGGGGGTTTGGGGCCCCCTTCTTGGTGCGGAATGGGGGCCCGGTTCTTTCCCCACCATGGGGGATTTTGGAGGGGGGGAAAGGGAATTTTTGGGGGGGGGGGGGAGGGGGTTCACTTAAAACGCCGTCATTGGATTTGTGGCCCCTTGGCTTTGGGTGGACGGTTAGAAGGGGCCTTTGGGGGTTTTTGGGGTTCGTCGCATGTTTTGAGGGGTCATTCTTGCCCCGGGGGTGGGGGGGTGGGGCCCTTAAAGTTTGGGGAAAAATCGGTGGGGGGGGCAGAAGAATTGGTCTCCCCCCGTTTTGGGGGGGCCCCCTTTTAGGGAAAGGTCCGGCGAAGGCGGGGGCTCTGCAGGGCGGTGTCCTTTAGAAGGGTGGTGGAGGGGTGGGAGCCATGAGGTGGTTTTTTTTGCCCTTTAAATCGGGGGGGATGGCTGGGGCAAAGGGAAAAAAAGAATCGGGAAAATCGGGGTTTTTCCCCCAGACTTTAAATTAGCTCCAAAAGGGCCTCAGCCCCAAAGGTTCGGATAAAAATTTTTGGGGGGGTATTCCGGGTTTGGGGTTTTTGGGTGGGACGGAGTACCGGGGGGCCCTACCTACATTGGATTATGTTTTTGTATATTTTTTATTTAAAGTTAATAAAACGGGAGCTGTGCCATTTCATCCAAACCCCTTTTCTCTGTTTTCCTTTTTTTGGGTTTTGGGTTTAAAAGAATTTTGGGGAAGTGGGGGGGTTTAAAAGGTCCGTTGGTTGGAGTAAGAGGGGGTGGGGGGCGTTTGGCGCTTTCATGGGTCATGAAAAAATACTGTAAAAACTGATATCCGACCCCTAATGAAAAATTTTCACTGGGGGGGGAAGGGACTAAAGTTTGTGTTTGCTTTGTTTTTAAACTAACAAAAAGATGACAGACAGACAGACAAAATAGGAAAAAAAAGAGCTAGATAGCCCTTTTTTTTTCAATTTTTTTTCTTACATGGAGACACAAAAAAAAATTAACCCAAAAATATTCAAAGAAAATTTTTCTAGTCTATATCCCAAATGGGCTACAAATAGGAAAAAAAGTTTTCTGTTTTCTGTCATTGCAGGGGCATTTTTCCCGTTTTTTTCAGGTTTTTAAATTTTACATCCTGTGTGTAGTTACTATAAACCCCACTTAATATTCTGCTGAAAAAAAGGAGGGAAAAAAAAGCAAAAAATTTTGCTCTGTAGCTAAAAATTTGCCCTGTCCCCTAAAAAAAGCAAATCCAAAAAAAACAATTATATTTGTAAAAATTTTATAATCCCTTTTTTTTTTTAAAAAAAAACAAACATTTTAAATCACAACTAAATAGTATCAAAAAAAAATTTGGGGAAGACACACCAACCCGTAGCATAGGGGGAACGACATGATTTAAAAAAATGCAGCAAATTAAAAAGCACAAAAGAATGTTTGCTAAGGACAAAGGGGTAACAATAACTTTAAATGTTAAATGGGTTCTTTTTTTCTATGCATATGAAATAATGAACAATGGGGGGAAAAGGGATGAACGGGGCTGTGCCAGATATCTGCCTTCTTTTTTAGCCTGATATTCACCGCGCTCCATTGTTACAATTTTTTTAAAAGCTTGTACGCCAATATCGGCGCATTACAAAGCGCAAGTGGGTTTTTTAATGTGCCCCGATTACGGGGGGCGTGCAAGAGGCAGGGCACACTAGAACCCTAGCAAAGCCCACTAGGGATAGCTTCGCTTTGGGATTTCTAGGCGCATTATTGGTTTAACAGGTAAACCACTTTCAAAGCCATAAATGTCATACAAGTGCTAGAATGCACCTGATTTACGACTCGCTGTAGAATAGGTTCATAAATCAGGCGTATTCTATACTAATATTATGCACATGAAATTTGGCATTTAAACACCAAATTTCTTACATGTGGCCCATGGTTTCCCTCAAAGAAGCTTGATATACGAAGCACGCTTCGGGAAACATTTCTTACACCATGTTTGGCTAAGTTTGGATTGTGACATTTCAGCCTGCTGTTTATATTAATTTGTAATTTGCATCAGATGAACTGATTTTCTCAAAATATGAATGATTTTGTTTCCTACCTGTACATTTCGGATAGCTCAGTATTTGTTCAGAACATGTTCCAGTTGGTTTACCACGAGAGCGGAATCCATTCTTACATTGGAATTGGATTATTTCACCTTCCTCATAAAATACTTCATTGTCATGAATTTCATCCAATTCTACGTTGTTTTGATCAAGTTCATCTTGATCTATACGGCAAGTCTCTATTGAATCAAATAGTAACCATGAAGCCCACATGATGATGCTCAAATAAGAACCACTTATGTAAATGCTTTTACAATATACATCAGCATTGCAATAAGGCTGTGCCTATAATTAACCGGCTTGTGGTCCAACTATAGTTGGCATACTTGCAACACAAGGATTTTGGCACATTTCTGTTGCAGTGTGTCACATTGAGCCATCTCCGACTATGCTACACACCCTTATCGGAGCATTCGCAAAAAAATGTGTTAAGACTATAATGCAACACACCACGACATGCAGCACCAAAGATGTGCAACTTTTTGGTGCATTTTACTTTACTGGCTCAAACACAGTAGTAAGTGTGGACCTTTGAAGCTTGTGCATTATGAATTGTCCACCCAGCAAATTACAATCATATTCCTTCAATTTTGTATCAAACATTTTGTAAACAAAAAAAAATCATTTTTTGTAGCTAAAAGTCAGAACCTTACATGCAATGAATTGAAGCATGCATCCTATGCATATATCTACATGCACATCCTGTGTCATCATATATTTACCAGTACAAAATCTCCACAACCCTAGCGATCCAGATGTTGGCAAAAAAAGTCACAGAGTCTATTAATGTCCTGAATAAATGAATAATTACTTCTTTTGTAGAAAAAAATGACCCTCCCTAAATGTAAATTCAGAGGTCACATGTCCTCTCTAGTTGACTCCCTTTCTTCACTTTTGAATGAGTCCAGTGTCCCAATTGTTGCGCCTATGTAGGATATGTAGATTTGATATGATACTTAGATGTAAGATTTAGCCCTTAACATCTAGCCATAACAAGTGTTGAAATGCAAAACTTATTACTGTATATACATCCTTATCAGTGAAACAACTGTGATGCTGAGCAATATAAAGGTTCGATATCAGCTGCAACCAAATCTCATAGCCTCAGGGGGCCGTCAGACTCCTCTATCAATGTAGATAGGGGGCTCTGTTACAAATTTTGCATTGGAGCCCAGATACAACTAGTCATGACTTTGCCTGTAACCCCATATTTCACGTAGATGTTTGTCATAATATCTGGTGGTGTGTATGGAGTGGGCGCAGGAGCTCATTGCTTAAATCTGCTCTTACTTGAACATATGGTACTTTTCGTGATGTCTATGCCAGGTATTGCATTAGTGTCGTATTTAAGTGTATAGGTTGGATGGCATGGGGGTGTCTTCACTAGGCCTCTAGCTACAATAACAACCAAGCAACACTTCACAGCTGCATTACAGGAAGGTGCGATCGCAAGACAGTGACCCTCCCCCATTCTAATGCCTTAGATGCCATAGTTGCTGTTGACTACTGTTTTTTTTGCAGTTAAGTGGCCAGAACCAGTAATAGGATGACACAATCCACCCACACTAATGAGGAAGCCAAAGAGGTGATATGCTACGGGAGTACAGGGTCCCTTCACCCCTTCTGTCTCATGCAAGTGGGCAGTATTCGGCTTTATATAACACCAGAATGCATTATAGACATAGCATCCACATGTATTGGTTAGGTTGGATGATAACTTGCATTTGCAGTATAGAAAACCGTGTACAGGTAACCTGCATGCCTACACTGTGTGCAGAATTATTAGGCAAATGAGTATTTTGATCACATCATCCATTTATACATGTTGTCCTACTCCAAGCTGTATAGGCTTGAAAGCCAACTACCAATTAAGCAAATCAGGTGATGTGCATCTCTATAATGAGGAGGGGTGTGGTCTAATGACATCAACACCCTATATAAGGTGTGCTTAACTATTGGGCAACTTCCTTTCCTTTGGCAAAATGGGTCAGAAGAGAGATTTGAGGGACTCTGAAAAGTGAAGAATTGTGAAATGTCTTGCAGAGGGATGCAGCAGTCTTGAAATTGCCAAACTTTTAAAGCGTGATCGCCGAACAATCAAGTGTTTCATGGCAAATAGCCAACAGGGTCGCAAGAAGCGTGTAGAAAAAAAAAAGGCGAAAAAATAACTGCCCTTGAATTGAGGAAAATCAAGCGTTGAAGCTGCCAAGATGCCATAAGCCACCAGTTTTGCCATATTTCAGAGCTGCAACGTTACTGAAGTATCAAAAAAGCAAAAGGTGTGCGATACTCAGGGACATGGCCAAGGTAATGAAGGCTGAAAAACGACCACCTTTGAACAAGAAACATAAGATAAAACGTGAAGACTGGGCCAAGAAATATCTTAAGACTGATTTTCTAAGGTTTTAGGGGACTGATGAAATGAGTGACTCTTTGTGGGCCAGATGGATGGGCCCGAGGCGGGATCAGAAAAAAGGGCAAGAGAGCCCACTCCGATCAGACGCCAGAAAGGTGGAGGTGGGGTACTGGTAATGGGCTGGTATCATCAAAGATGAACTTGTAGGACCTTTTCGGGTTGAGGATGGGTGAAGCTCAGCTCCCAGACCTACTGCCATTTTCTGGAAGACACCTTCTTCAAGCAGTGGTACAGGAAGAATTCGGCATCGTTCAAGAAAAACATGATTTTCATGCAGGACAATGCTCCATCACATGCATCCAAATTCTCCACAGCGTGGCTGGCCAGTAAAGGTCTAAAAGAAGAAAAAATAATGACATGGCCCCCTTGGTCACCTGATCTGAACCCCCTAGAGAACATGTGGTCCCTCATAAAATGTGAGATCTAAGGGAGGGAAAAGTCCAAATCTCTGCACAGTGTCTGTTAGACTTTGGTGGCTGCTGCACGCAATGTTGAACGTAAACAGATCAAGCAAATGACAGAATCTATGGATGGAAGGCTTTTGGTGTCATCGTAAAGAAAGGTGGCGATATTGGTCACTGATTTTGGTTTTGTTTTGAATGTCAGAAATGTTTATTTCTAAATATTTTGGGTTTTTTAAAATTGGTTTTCCTGGTGAAAAAAGACAAGTGAGATGGGGATATATTTGGTTTTTATTAAGTTGCCCTAATAATTCTGCACGGTTTAAAAGTTATCTGCAAAAAAAGATATCCTCCTAAGATACCCAAATGAAAAAAAAAAACCCCACTCCAACTTTCAAAAATAGGGAATTTTCAGGGCTGGGCAACGCTCGGTTTGCAGGGGGGAAGGGGTTTTGCAGAGTGATCAGGGCCCCCCCTAAATTGCAGTCTGTGGGAGCTGTGAAAAGTGCGACCCCCCAAGCCACCCCTGAACACAACAGGCAAAGTCGACCACCCAAATGGGAGGAAACCCGGGGAGGCCGCAAATAAATCACTTTTAAAAAACTCCCTGCTAGCTGGTCCCTGCCCCTCCCGTTATTCTTATGGCTTCCCTTGTTCCTTTTGGCTATTCCCCTTATTTTTGTTTACCTGTGTACCTGACCTCGGCTTTTTTTCCTGACCCCGGCTTGTCTTCTGTTTTTGTAACCCCGTCCCGTTCGTGTTTGACCTCGGCTTGTTTTCGTTTTTCCCTTGGTTCTGTTTTTTGGCCTTGGGGGTTCCTGATTTGGGGATTTACCCCGGGCTGTCTGACTATTTTCCTTCTGATGGCCCCAGCAATTAGCAAGGGAGGGGGGCCCGTCGCCCCGTTGCCCCTCTGCCCAAAGGGCAAACACCCTCAAGCAGGCGGGGGAAAATGGGTGGGTTCCAGTCGGGGTTTACTGTACCTCCCTTGCGGGGACCCTTATCGCCAGGCCAGAACCCTTACTGCTCTACCCCCCTTTTGAACCCCTGACAGCTATGGTTTAAACAGATTGGGGGCTAACCCGGTAGTTCAGGATCTGGCCTGGGGTTTTGAACAGCAGGAAACTATCCAAGGGAGAGTGTCCCTGCACACCTTCCCCTCCCGTGGAAACCCCCCCTCCCGTTGCCTGACAGGTTTTCAGGCAACAGGAAGGCCTTTTGGGGATTTTTGGAGGGATTTCGCCCGTATTTTAGGCTCCGCCACATACCCCGGGCAAAGAGGAGCAAAAGTGGGAAAGGTTTGTCCCCCCCCTTCGGGCCCCCCCCCGGAAAAAGGGGGATTTTCGTTACCACCTGAGTCGGGCAGAACTGTTTCTGTGGACAGCTTCTTTGCCCCCCTTAAGGTCTTTTTGATGGGCCCGGGGTTTGGGAAGCTGTGGCCGAGGCTCAGCTGACCACCCCTTTGGGGGCAGGGGTTTAAAAAAAACGGTTTGGGGGGAAATTTTTCTCTGATTTCGTCGCTGGGCCGGGTTCCCCTTAGGTGGAATGGGGCCAGCTCTCAGATGCCCGTTTTGATTAGGGTTAGTGCCCTGGGAAGGGAAATTTTTTGGTGGGTTTTCCCACCCCTGGTTCTTTTTGATGAGGCCCTGGAAACTCGCCCTTTGCCTGGGAAAAACGGGGTTTTGGGGCAGACGTCGGGGAAAAAAGGGGTTTTCCCCTCCCGGGGGTACAACCCAAAATCCCTTTAAAACCCTTGTTTCTGATTTTAAAAAAGAGGGGCCCTGGGGAAGTGGGGGCTTCTTCCCGGGCCCGCTGTTGGGACCGTAGGAAAAACTCATCGCACCCCGGGGTTGTGTTCTATGTGGTGAAGATGGACACAGGTTTGGGGGGTGTCCAAACGGAAAAAAACCCGGCCCCGAAAAACTGCGCCTGGTGGTCAGCAGGAAGTTTACCCAGTCGGGGAAAGGTTTTTTTCAATTATATTCAAAAAATTGCTGCTACCCGGGTTTAAAATTTAAAATTGTCGCTGGTTTGGGTTTTGGGAGTGCATTTGGGATTCTGGATCAGCTTCTTAAATTTTTTTGATTTCGTCTTTCGCAACGTTTGGCCTTTCCCGGGGGACCGCTAAACTGAGGGCTCTACGGGTAGTTTGGGTATTTACTCCCTCCCCTAGCTTGGGGCACAAACCAAAATTGGGACTCCCGAGCTGGAGTTTGGGGGCGGATTGATACATACTTGGAAAAATTTTACTATTTTTTCATGGAGGGGCTGCCGCTGACGTGATTTTTGAAGGGCCCCATGTGGCTTTTTTGTGAAAGTCTTGGGCGGGGAAAAATTTTCCCGAACTGTCCTCAGGGGGAAATTTGCCCCCCTTTTGTACCTGAAGGCCATTGACCCCAAAACTCCATGGTTTTTTTGATGGACCTTCCCCTTTTGGGGGGCAAAAGGTTTTTTTGGGGGGGTATGGCCGGGGGTTTAAATTAAAAAGTGCCATTTGTTTTCCCTTTTGGGGGTTTCCGTCGTCCAAAAAACTGGCTGAAAATCTTTATCAAAACATTGTCAAACTGCATTTGGGTTTAACCCGAAAAAATTTTTTTTCGGGAAAAGAGGGGTTCCGTTCGTTTTCGTTTTTTTGGGGAAAAGGGGCCCTTTTTAAGGTCTGGGTATTTAACCCCCGTTTCCCTTTTTTGCCTTCCACCCCGGACTAAGGGGGAGACTGAGAGGGGAAATCAAATGGTAACACAAAAACTCTGTTGTTTTGAAACTGATTAGCAGGTTTTGGGCTGGGGAAAATACTTACCCTTGGGTTGAATTTGCCCTTAACAATCAGGTTTTGTAGCTCGTTTTTTTGGTACCTCGCCTTTTTATGTAATGATGGTTTTCACCCAAAGGGGGGCCCCCTTTTTCGTCATTTTCCCCGTGCATTTGTCTGATTTACGCGGGGTGGTTTTTACATTAAAGATTTTGTCCAGTCTGAGCCCAAGTTCAGAAGGGAAATTGGTTTTTTACCCAAAACATTTTCCCGAAGAAAAATTCGATAGACGGGGTTTTTTTCAGAGGATTTGCGGTTGGGGGGTAAAATATGGTTTTTTTTCCCCCAAAACTGCGTTTTAATGTTCCCTTTGGTAAACGCGCGACGCGATTTGTAGGTTCATATGTGGTTCAGGAGGTGGTTAACCCAGTGGCATATCGGCTGAAATTACCCTTGTCTCTCCGAATACATAACGTGTTCCATCGGGCACTTCTTAGGAGGTACATTCAGCCTGTTACTCCGCCCTCTAGCCCCTCCTCCTCCGGTTTGTATAGAGGGGGAGTTAGAATATGAAATCGCCGTATTTTGGATTCTGTAAGGTCCAAAGGTCACTGCAGTACCTGGTCCATTGGAAGGGGTATGGTCCTGAGGAGAGATCATGGGTTCCGCTAAATCCTTTCTTGCTGTTTTGCCCTGGTGAGGGAATTCCATGAGTCTCACCCAGACAAACCCAGACTAGAGAAGGGTCCAGTGGCCCCTCCTAAAAGGGGGGGGTACTGTCAGGGCTGGGCAATGCTCGGCTTGCAGGGAGGAAGAGTCTGCAGCAGCTGATCAGCGACCCCACCCTGATAGACAGTCTGTTGGGAGCTGTGTGAGTGCCAGATGCCCAGCCACTCCTGACACGAGGCGAGTCGCACCGCCAATGGGGGACCCGGAGGCCGCTCAAATCAGCTACAGGGGGGGTTTATCTGGGGATCACATTTAAAACTCCCTGCTAGCTGAGTGCTGCGCGCTGCGATTTTTCTCCTGGCTGCCTTGCGACCTGTGCTATTGCTTATTGTTTGTTTCCCTGTGTACTTGCCCTCGGCTTGTTTCTGACCGGTTGTCTTCTGTTTTTGTACCTCGCTCCCGTTGGTGTTTGACCTCGGCTTGTTTACGTTTATTCCTCTGGTTCTGATTTGTGGCTTGGCGTTCCTGATTTGGTATTGACCCGGACTGTCTGACTCTTCTTCCTTCTGACGTCCCCAGCACTTTAGCAGCGCAGGGACTGTCGCCCAGTTGCCGTCTGCCGCCTAGGGCAGCACGTCAAGCAGGCAGGGACAGTGGGCTGGGTTCCAGTCAGGGCTCACTGTAACTCCCTTGACGTGACAAAGAAGCTTTGATTATTAGGAGTCTTTCGGGTTGATTGAGAACATAGTTGTTGTTCAATAATAAAAAGAATCCTCTCAAATACAACTTGCCTAATAATTCTGAACACACTGTATATGGTCACATACTTTATTTTGGACTGATGTAACCATAGGGTAAGCACTAGTAATGACAACCATGTTTTTGTCTTTTATTGCAATTTTTTTGGTTCTGTTGTCAAAATAATTGTAGGCAGCACATGTTTCTTACTGGGACTGCTGGATACTAAGGTTTTACTTGTAGTGTGTATAAGGGGTATACATAAATTTAATTTTACAGTCTATCTGGGGGTGTATTTTTAAGGGGATTTAGTGATCTTTGTTTGTCTGAATTGTAGCAATAAAATTATTATTATTATTTAGTTGGTCTAAAAAAAAACCTTCAAATTAAAAAAAATCCTCATTTCAAATTTAAAGTGTAACAACAGTGTAACATATCTTTAGTAACAAGAAACAGTACATTTTGCTTACTTCCAGAGAAGCATCTAGGATATTGAAATTTCCCATCATAACATTCAGTCATTAGAGCTGCTTGATTCGGTCGTCTAAACCCTGCCTTGCAGGTAACTCTGATTTCGGTGCCGTGTCTATGATTGCTGTCAAGAATAGTTTTAGGATTGGCAGATGGAAGAAGCTGAAGGTTGCGTTTAGTAAGAACTTCTGCGAAAATTTTACATGGACCTGAAAGAAAAGATTTTGTCTAAAATTCAATTAAGGCACCCCCAATGAATTACGAGTGTTTAGTGTAATGTTGTACTTACTGTGACATACTGGTAGATCCGTCCATTGACCATTCTCACATTTAACACTTGTAGGTCCATCTATTACATAGTCTTCAGTGCACTGAAATTCTACATGTGAACCGGAGTCATAACTCTCCTGTTGGTCACTTGTGAGGAATCCATTTAGGATTTCTGGGATCTTGCATCTTTCTGAAATGTAACAAATTAAATTAATTTTAGGACTTGTTTTAGTCCATAGAAAAGTGTGCATTAAGATTGTGATGCTTATGTACTCACACTTGTCAGATTGACAATAATGGTCTATTTTTCAAGCATTCATTTTTAAAGTCTTTAATTAATGGGAAGACACACCTCATTTCACTGTCCCTCCCATGATCACAAATTTTTACATAGACCTTTTGGTTACATATGAAGTTCAAGTCTTATGTAATATCATTGACCTCATGGAATATCTCTATCGTAGAACTGTATCCTCAGCAGCTCAGACCAGGCTTAAGTTTTTGCCACATTATATAATTACTTTTATACTTGTCATATGGTAGCATCACCTGAAACTTTTGTCAAAACAAATGTCTGTCATTGAGGTTTGCTTACATTTGATCTGTTCTGTAAGACACAGGGCTTGAAACAACCTGAAACCACAGTTCCAAAAAGTTGGGATGTTGCATGAAATGTAAGGAAAACAAGAATAAAACAAGTTGGAATTCTCATAACCATATTAGAATTGCAACACATTATAGAAAAAAAATTGAAATTTTAAAACATTTTTAAATTTTAAAAGGGTAAAAAATAACTAATTAAAAAATTGATGAAAGCAAAACATCTCAAAGCATTTGGGGATAGGGTGAAAAGATGCAAAAAAAGAAAAAGGGGTACAATGAAAAAATTTGGAAAATTAAATTTTTAAACAATCACATGACTATAAAAAAGGTGTTGGGGTGTGGATCCCTAATGTAGGTTTCTCTGAAGCAAAGAGGATAAGATGTTCACCAATTCGTGAAAAACAAAGTCTAAAAATCATGAAACATTTTCTGAAAATGTAAAATTGCAAAGACTTTGAATATATCACTATCTGCAGCACACATCATCATTAAAAGAGTCAGAAAAAACCATAAGGAACAAGGTTGATGGTCAATATTGGATGATCTGAATCTATGGGTCATCAAGCAGTGCTACATTGAAAAACAGGAATGAACTGGCTATGCAAATCACTGCATAGGTTTCAAAATACTGTCGGAAATCATTGCCCTTGAACACAGTTTGCTATGAAATCCACAAATGCAAATTTAAAGATCCATAAATAAAAACAATCTAAAAATGTTGCTGTCTTCTCTGGGCCAAAGTAAACTAAAAATGGATTAAGGAAAACTGCTCTGTTGTCAGAGGAATAAAAATGTGAAATTTTTTATGTAAATCAAAAAGACAGTATCCTTGGAAGATTTTTAGACCATGGAATGCTCTCTGAAAAAATTGTATGTAAAAGGATGTAGCAGAGGTTAGCTTGACTGTTATACTGTATTACAACTTTGTGTTATCTGTTCCCAGATCATAAACTTTCTTTGGTTTTACATCATGGTACACTATTTGTCAAGCTTCTCTAGACTACATCCATACTTAGTAACATTTTATCTCTCCAAGAACCATGACAGCATCACCTGGAGTGAAGCCCACCCGAATGACAGTAAATGAAAGCTGATGAATTAAAGCACGACCTAGCACGAAACAGGGGTGTTGTCAAAAGTGACTACACCCCTGTTTTTGCCTTTTTCCCTCCACAGTGTCATATGACTCATTATTGGTCTCCATAAAGATGGCCTAGGCTATAAGGAGATTGCCAACACACTGAAACTGAGCTGCAGGACAGTGGCCAAGACCATACATTGGTTTAAAAAGACAGGTTCCATCCAGAGCAGGCCTCACTATGGTCGACCAAAGACGTTGAGTGAATACGTTGAGTGAATACGTTCCGCATCATATCCAGAGATTATCTTTTTAAAATATGTATAATATTTATAAATAGACATATGAGTGCTGCCAGCATTACTGCAGAGGTTAAGGGGGTGGGGAGATCAACCTGTCAGTGCTCAGACCACACGCCGCACACTGCATCAAATTGGTCTACATGGCTGTCGTCCCAGAAGGAAGCCTCTTCTAAAGATGATGCACAAGAAAGCCCACAAACAATTTTCTGAAGACAAGCATTATGGGTGCCCCCACGACCCTCATGTTGGATCACGAGTGCACCCATATCTCTGCTGTGGATAGCGCTGCGACCCACATGTCGGAAGCACCCGCAGTTCTCCTGGCCAATCCATCCACTCACCCCTCCTCTCTCCCTGCTCTGTCTCCATGGACCGGAGTGCATACCTTCTCCCTAGGGCACGCACGCCTACTCTATGAAATTTAAAGGCCCAGTACACTGGTGATTGGGTATCACCGGGCACCGACCCTATTTAACCCTCTCTCTTCCACTGTTCCTTGTTGGATCAATAATTCCCTGTGCCTAGAGAGAAATCAGTCTGAGAGTTGTTCTTGATATATTGTGTACTACACATATTGCCTCCGTCCTTTGACCATGAACCTTTGACGCCTGTCCTGAACTTCCTGCCTGTCCCTGACTACGAGCTTGCTCAATGATTTTGTACCACACTGCAATTCAGCTGCCACCGCAAGCAAGATGTGTCAGGAGTAGGGACCTGGTAGTTTCCCGCTGCAGCAAGCCCAACATGTCTTGCGGTGGGTTCTGGTGAGTACTGGACGTACTTAGACTCTGCTCCATGGTGTGACTTAGACCACCGCTTCCGGTTGGTCCAGGGAATCCACTCCTCTGGCCTGTCATTATGGTAAGCCAACCGTTAAAACAAGCAGACTAGTAGTCTGTCAGTTGCTCACCAGCGTTCTGTATCTGCTGATCCATTCTGAAAGAAACTGCTTTATCAGAGACTTCTCCTCTTCCGTTATCATTTTGTTTTAGTTTGTGGGGTATTCTCATTAAAGTCCAGGGTGGGTCGAATTCTGCCCCATATTCATTTAAATTTCACCTGTTCATTTCAGTAGGTAATTTCATATCCAAGGATTTCTCAAGCCTGTTACTGGTCCATTTGGAGTCAAATACATTGTGGTTTTTTCCCCCATATATACATCTAAATTTCATCTGGTCATTTCTGGAGCGCAATTTAATATCCAAGCGTTAATTAAGCCTGTTGTTAGTGGGTGTATTTGTAGTAAAATACAGCGTGTTTTCCAGCCGATATACGACTAAATTTCTTCTGGTCATTTCTGGAGCGCATTTAATATCCAAGGGTTACTCAAGCCTGTTAGTGGGTTCATTTGGAAACAAAGTCTGTAAATTTTTGATCAAACAGTATGTCAGACAGAGAGGTGGCAGGCCCTTCACATGCAAGTGGCAGTGGCACAAACGTTCCTGGAGCAGGCACAGGTCGCATCACAGTAAGTGGACGTCGCAGCAGGGGAGACTTGGTGAGGCCAGAACTGCCGCTGTCATCTAGCGGCCGTATGTTGACCAGCAACCCAAGGGTTCTTAATTGGTTGACTAGGTCATCCACTTCCTCCCAGATGACATCTGATAACCCCAGCCAAGAGTCAGTGGGAACGTCATACACAACTCTTAGTTGGCATGGCCCGAGAGCGGGTCAGCGGCTCTCACCTGTCCTCAACCCGACTCTGTCCCTTTCGGTTCCCTGAGCCAGAGATCTACTATGTGGTCTGGGCTCACTGCCACTATACATCGAAGATGAACTCTTGTAGGACAGTCAGTAGCTACTTGGCAGCGAAGAGGTGGGGCAGACATCCGCTGCTTCTTTCAGTAGGTGGGAAAGTAGTGATTTGGAGAGTGGCACGAGAGGTTATGTTGCAAGCAGTCAGGCTCTGCACACTGAGACCATTGACGAGAATAGCAGTGAAGGGCAAACACAAATCGATGACGATGTGGCCGATTGCACTTGGGAGCCGGGTGAAGCAAGGGCTTCATCATCATAGTCGGGAAAAGAGGGCGTCAGCTTGTGTGAAAGGCAGCAGCGCAGCCAACAAGTCGGTAGTGTGGCCGTGAGCCAGCAGGGTGGCAGCAGTGCGAGGTCGGGAGCCAAACGGCCACGGGTAGAAAACCTGCTTGGCAGGTCTAAGAAAGTAGCGGCACAGGGACTCAGCGAGGCAGCGCCGTTAGTCTTCACTCAGTGTGGAGATTTGGCGATACAATCACCTACTAGACGGTGAGGCAGTTTTTTACTAAGACACCAGAGAAGGCGAACATGTGTATATGTAGAATCTGTGGGAAGAAAGTGAAGCGTGGCCAGGGAGCTAACGTTGGCACCACGGCCCTGCGTCAACAAATGCAGTCCAGTGGCCTGGGAGAAACGTGTCTCAGATGTGGTGGTCCATCCTGCCGCCGCAGCAACAGCAGCAGCAGCGCCCAGTGGCACGCATGCCATTGCAGCCAGTCAAGGCTCCACCACCTCTGCCAAAGGGAGCTGTTTCTCTTTGCCATCATCTCCCAGATCAGATGCTCATGCTCCTCGCCACTCATGGTGCTAGCAGTCGTTCAACGAGGCGATGCCAAGAGACAACAGTATGCGTCCAACAATCCTAAGGTACGGAAGCTGACCGTTCTCCTGTCCTAGTTGTTGGTACTGCAGTCCCTCCCTTTCCAATTGGTGGACTCTGCACTGTTCATAGAACTAATGGCTTGTGCCGAGCCGAGGTGGAGAGTCCCAAGCCGTGATTTCTTTTCCAAAAAGGCAGTACCAGCCCTTAGAACAGAAGGTGGGTCAGTCCTTGAGCCTATTGGTTTCTTCCAGGATGCACGGCAGTGCGGACGTGTGGAGCTGTAACTACTGTCGGGGACAGTACATGTCCTTTACGGCCCACTGGGTGAATGTGCTTCCTGCCCAGCCACACCAAAAACTTGGACAGGAGACGCCGCTTTCTCCTCCATGTTGTCAAACTGCTGCTCCTGCACCAATGTCCGCCTCCTCCTCCACAAGTGCTGCTCCATCATACCACATGTGCAGGGCACAGCAGTGTCACGCAGTTCTACACCTGGTTTACCTAGGGGAATGAAGTCCCTCCGCGAACTGCTCCGTGTCATGCAACACTAAATCGATTCCTGGCTTTCTCCGCGACAAATGCAAATCGGAACCATGGTGACAGACAATGGGAGTAACATGGTGTCCGCGCTGCACCAAGGAGGGATGGTCCATGCGCCCTGCATGGTGCACATGTTCAATCTGGTTGTCAAAAGGTTCCTGAAGTCTTCCACCCATCTTCAAGACATTCTAAAAGTGGCCAGGAAACTTTATCCATTCCTACAATGCCAAGCACACCCTCCTCGAGGTGCAGTGGCAGAGCGGCCTCTCCCAACACACGCTGATATGCGATGTTTCCACCCGTTGGAATTCCAGCCTCCACATGTTAGACCGACCGAGAAAGGCTATTGACGATTTTTTGATGATCCAAGCGGACAGGAGTACTCCCCTGTGTAATTTTGATTTCAGCCAGTGGCAGCTCATATGTGACACCTGCCGTTTGCTTGGGCCCTTTGAGGAGGCCACGCTATTTGTTAGTCACCATGACTACGGTATAAATAACGTCAGTCCAATGCTTCATGTCCTTGAACAGATGCTGCAAAATCTGTCTGGACAGGGGACTGGAGATGTGGCGCCTACATCTCATGGCCACATGAGTCCGGTGGGGGCTGAACTGGAGGAAGAGGGGACATTGGAGCACAAGCAGTGTCTGGTGATATGAGTGGTTTTTCTACTCAGGTGACAGGAGAGGAGCAGGAGCATCCGGAGGAGGTAGAGTGAGATGAGGAAGACAAGGTAGATGACCCGCAAACACCGTGGCAGTATACAGTGGAGATGGAAGCAGAGAGTCCCTCAGAGTCACTTGCGCTGATGGCCCGCAGCATGCTGATTTGCATGGCTAGTGACAGCCGAATAGTCATCATCCGATAGAGGGATGACTTTTGGCTCTCCACCCTCTTGGACTCTCGCTACCGGTCCAAAATGGGTGCCTTTTTTCCAGCTGCCGAGGGGGAGGAGAAATTGGCGTACTATAGAGAAATCCTGTGTAGTCAGCATCATCCATCCTCTGACAGGTCTGACCGGGGGGTTCCTCATCGCTCATGTACCACTGCCACTGCTGCTATGGGGAGGTGAGGGGGTAGGAGCAGTAGCAGCTCCATCAGCAGCAGCCTAAGTCTTCAGCCGCCTAGTGAGGAGAGTACTCATCAGCAGCAGCAGGAGCTGGAGCAGACTTTAAACCAGCAGGTGGTGGCCTACTTGGACAGCAATCTGCCACCCCAGTAAGAACATCCCCTGGAATACTGAGCAGCCAAACTGGATGTGTGGCCGCAACTTGCCAAGTTTGCAGTGGAGAAGCTGTCCTGCCCGGCCAGTAGTGTGGCATCAGAGCGGGTGTTCAGTGCGGCGGGGGCCATCGTTACCCCAAGGAGAACCTGCTTGTCCACCTGAAATGTGCAGAGACTGACCATTGTCAAGATGAATCAGGTGTGGATCAGCCAGGATTTCCACACACCAAGGCCTTATGCATCAGATTATATCATCCATGACGCGTCAGCAAAACTTTGAGAAATGAGTCTGGCCTCAGCCACTATTCTGATGCCGCCACCCGCCTGCTGCCACACATCTGCTGCCAGTTGCTCCATCTGCCTCCCACCATCTTTACCAGGGACTGGTATTGCCACCCGCCTCCAAACGTCATTGTGCCACTCGCTGACCTCATGCTTTTGCTGCTGCCGCCACCTCCACACTCTTACATAGTGCCATTCTCTGGCCTCACGCTGCTGCTGCTGTCATCACCTCCACACTGTGTCATTATGCCAATCTGTGACCTCATGCTGCTGCTGTTGCTGCCGTCACCTCCACACTGTGCCATTGTGCCACTATGACCTCATGCTGCTGCTGTTGCTGCTGTCACCTCCACACTGTGTCATTGTGCCAATCTGTGGGCTCCTGAAGTTGCTGCCACCATAAGAATTTGACATTGTGCAACTCTGACCACATCCTGCTGCTGTTGCTGCCGTCACCTCCACCTTGTGTCATTGTACAAATCTGTGGTCTACTCATGTTGTTGCCACCTCCACACTCTGTGATTGTGCCACTCTGTGGCCTACTGATTCTGCTGCCACCTCCCCATCTGTCATTTGCCACTCTGTGGCCTACTGATGCTGCTGTCACCTCCACACTCTGTGATTGTGCCACTCTGTGGCATACTCATGCTGCTGCCAAGTGACCGCTGTCTCACTGGAACACCCTGTGGTTTCCTAATGCTGTGTCCACCCTCCCCCACTCTATGACATTGTCACTATGTTTGGTTTTTCACCTTCTTTTCACCTGTCAGAAGGAATGGGAAGGATCAGGATTGTCTGATGATTAGGTAGCCAAAAACAGGAGTGGATACAGAACACAGAAGACATGCAAATATCCCATTTACTTGTCATCTCTGTTTTAGATCAACTCCTGTTTGTTTTTGGCTTTAGGAATACTGATGGATTATTGACCGATTGAAAGTGGACACTGATGGATGAAAGGAAGGGTAAAATGATCAGAGACGTCAACGCAAATTTACTGCCGACACGCTCTCCACTCATTCGGGGGGCCTCTACATGTATCAGCGTTTAACAGAACAGGTTCTGTCATATTCTGTGGAAGCATCTGGTGACAGTGTAAAGCTCTGGCCTCATGGAGTGACCCCGGCTGTGACATCACCTTACTGTGCTGCGACCTGTGCCAGCTCCAGTAACCTACTACTGTGTTCTTTGACGCTATGGTAGGATCTTAGTCCTCAGCTCAGTTCTTTCCAGCTGGCGCTGACATGACTTTATCAGGCTGCGTTCCCATTTCAGTTATTTGGTCAGTTTTGCCCCTGTAATGCCCAAAGAAGTGAAGAGTGAAGCGATTCTAAGAGCGGCGGCAGTCATGTGCGTGTCATACTAAAACACAGCATTGTATGAAGACCAAACCACGCTCCCTATGCATATTTGAGCATGGCACAATGTTCTACAACACCCTACAGGCTCTCTGCAGCCAGGAAATAGCTGTTTTTTAACGCGATTCGCCGCGAACAAATTCTGGTCAAAACGAGTTTTGTTGGAAATTTCGGCAAACTCGGCGAATCGAATTTTTGAGAAATTCTTCCATCTCTAGTCATATCCCTTTTATCGGACAAGGTGTAGAAGTGTCTAGAAACTTTCTAAAAAACATAAGAAATGTGGTGTACACTCCTAATATTCGTACTCTAATATATACATATCTTCCATGTGTTTTACATTTTACAAGGTATATAAATATTTTTAAAATCCTTACCCCTTAAGTTTCTTTTTAGAAATATATTATCCATACAATAAATGGAGACAGGGAATGGTTCATCATAACTGATGTTAACCCCTTAAGGACCCTGGACGTATGAGTACATCCCAGGGTCCATAAGGGGCTTTGCAGGGGGATTGCTCCGCGACCCCCCCGCACAGCCGCCGGGTGTTAGCGCGAACGGTCATCGTTCCCGCCCGCGCTGTTTAACCCGTCAGACACCGCGGCCGCGCACTGATCGTCAGGGTCATCGGCACCGTCGCAGCATAGCTGCAACGATCCGACCCCCGGACATGGCAGTGGGGAGCCTTGGGAAGGCTCATGTCACTTCCATGTCCTGGTTTGCCCCACTTCCGTCCGCAGACAGGAAGTGGGGAAACCGCCATCTTGGTACAGTCTAATGCATTGCCTATGCATTGCATTACACTGTATTGACAATCGCGCCACCTAGTGGTCAAACACCATAGGTGGCCTCAATGTTAAAGTAAAAAATAAAAAATAAAGTTTTACAGTACAAAAAAAAAAAAGGATTAAAAGTTCAAATCACCACCCTTTCCCCATTTTACAAATAAATACAATAAAATAATTAAAAAGCTACACATATTTGGTATCGTCGCGTCCAAAAAAAGTCTGATCTATAAAAATATAATATAATATCATTTATCCCGTGCGCTGAACACCATAGAAGAAAAAAAATTCCAAATGTTAAAATTGTGTTTTTTGGTCATTTTTTGTTACTTAAAAAATGGAATAAAAGTGATCAAAAAAGTCGCAAGCATTCCAAACTGCTAGCGATAAAAAGTACACTTCAGCCCGCAAAAAATGCCCCCTCACTAACGTCCGTAGGTGTTAGTACAAAAAAGTTATTGGTCGCACAAACTGGCGCCACGGCGCAAATTTCAAAAATAGAAAAAGTTTGGATTTTTTTTCCGGTACCAAAACAGAACGGAAACCATACATGTTTGGTATTGCCGGATGCAGAATACAGAATACAGATAACACATTGTATTGATCGAAGATTGAACGCCGTAAAAGCAAAACCCCCGCAAACATGGCGAAAATAAGTTTTTTTTCACAATTTGTCTCACTTGGAATTTTTTTGCGGTTTCCCAGTGTATTCTATAGTATATTGAATAACACCATTAGAAAGTACATCTTGTCCCATAAAATGAAAGCCCTCATGTGTCTATGTAGGTGGAAAAATAAAAAAGTTATGGCTCTGGGAAGGCGAGTAGGGAAAAACTAACGTGTCAACAAAAAAAAAAACGCCGGGTACTTAAGGGGTTAAGCAATGTTCTTCTTTGGTTTCCATAATGATCTAGTGAGAGCTCATATCAAGCACATCCATATACAGCAGACTTACCTGTGGCAGCACATTTTGGATAGTTTATATTACTCTGTTCACATCTGGATTCCAAGGTATTTTCTGGGCTCATTCCTTTATTACACTGAAATGTGATTGTCTGTCCATTGTCCACTACAGCACTTATACTATAATGAATATTATTGGCAATCATTGTTGGTTGTTGTAAGACACAATAACCTGGAAAAAAATAACATATCTTGATTGTTAAATTGTCATTTCAGATTATAGGTGTTTCCCTATGTATACACACCTATGACTATTTTATCACATTGCTTTTAACCAATGTTATCTATTCAAATAAATTTATATTGATTTTAAACATTTCATTTATATTGATTTTTAGTCTCTTGTCTGGTAAAGGGGCAATTAAAGCCCTGGAATGGGTTACATTAAAGGAGTTGTCTCACTACAAGAATTGTTTTTTATGTTAAAGATCTTGCAAAAACAAGTCACTTTGCAATATGTGTCCATTAACAGTGTCCTACCAATTCCTAGATATTCCCTCTTGTATGGGCTACATCCGCTCCTCAGGTCGCTATAGCTACAGACCTGTTTATTCTCCCCTGAGTGGCTGCCAGTGCTGGTTGCTATAGCTACAGATATGGTGTCCTCAGCAGCTTCTCACTGCAACCCAGTAAAGCTAGTAAACATGCCCCTGAATTAAAAAAATTAAACTGAGAATACAGGACTGAGGTGAGATGAATCAATGTAGTGAGACAACCCCTTTAAGACTATAAAGTAATATGTTACTATGTAGACTTCCTTCAGCACTCCTACCATGGGAGCTCCGCTCCTATTTCTTCCCTCAATGTGACATCTTTTCACACCATTTACCACCATGACTTACCTGTACATCCTGGTGCCTTATTACTTAATGCACCATGAGATACAGGTATGTCATGCTGATTGAGTGGGCACAGGACCTGTGCCTACATGATCACTATTGGAGTCCAGCAGTGATCAACACCTGAGCTCCTGGACTGCGGCATCAAAGAGGTGTGACAGGGACAGCGGACTCCATGAATATAATGGGTTGCCATTCGTTGCCATGACAACTGGGGCCCAATAAAGGTCCAGAAGCCTGCTATGACTGTATACCAATTTTGCCATGTCAGAGGTGTGACCTAATAGGTGTGACCTAATAGTAACAACAACTTTATTTCAATAGAGCCAACATATTCTAAGAAACTTTACAATATAGAGGATATAAGCACAAAAAACAAACATTACATAGTAAAAAGCTACTCACAGATCAAGGGTCCTGCTGACAAGAGCTTACAAACCATGTGGGTATCAGAGGTGCTTAATTTACACAACGGTCCAGCCATAAATATAAGGTAGAATGTATATGAATCTGCCACCCACATGTATGTATGTATGTGTGTATGTATATATATATATATATATATATATATATATACACTGTTTGTATGGGGGAGTAGCTGGCCCCCAGTTTGGTTTTGCACTCCGCCCATCCACAGTGTTTTAATCAGAGCTGTTTATAGTTGAAATCCTCTGTCCCTGAGGTATGGAGGTCTGAACATACACCAAGAGAGGTAACATTAGAGTAGGTTCCCATCTGTATTGAGGTTGCTATGCTCAAAAATGTACACTAAGAAGCTCACATTTTCATGAATTTAAAAGTAGCAAAAATGCTTTTCCAAAACATTTCTAAGTTCCCTTTGACTATTTTTTAGTGTCAGTAGAGTACTACTGATATTGGATTGTGATCTATACATATCCGAAAAAAAGAGAAAAGGAGGAGGGGGGCCCCCAAAATAATAAAAGATGGTAGTTTCTTATTTGTTATCCATTTTTCCCAAAAGGGGTCTAAAGGTGTGCTCACCTTTTTTGTTGTCCTTAGGAATTAGGGAAAAACTCCCAAAAAATTTCCCGTTGACCTCTTCCAAGCTAAATTCCCCGGCGGGCCGGCGGCTCTCGATGTAAGAAGGGTAAGAAAACCCAAATTTGAAGAAAACAAAACCGCAAACGCTCCATGGTAGGAAAACATAAACAAAATCCAAAGAAAAAAAAATTAAATTTAAAAAATCAGTAAAGGTTTTAGGGCGGGCCCGAAAGGGGGAAAAGGAAACCCCTTTACACTGTAAAGCAGCATTTTCCCCAAACCCCCCCAAAAAAACCCTTTAAAAGGGGAATTATAGGAGTTTTTTTCAAATGCATTTCGGGCAATTTTAGGTTTAAAAAAAAAGTAAAGGTTTTTAAGCAAAACAATTTTGTTTCCCCTACGAAAAGTCCCCCCCCCTGCAAAATTTTTGGCCCCCCCAAAACAGTTGGGGCCCTTTTTTAAACCCAAATTTACCAACTTGGGGGGTATGTCAGACCTCCAATTTTTTCGTGGGAAAAGTCCCAGTTTCACCCCAGCTCTGTTTTAAAAAAAAAGACGGGTGTGGGGGGGTTGGGGGGCCTAAAAATTTTAAGAAACCCGGACGCCGCTCCCTGAGCCCCTGGTGGGACTCATCAAAAACCCCGGGGGGAAGACTGCACGAAATGGGACCAAAAATAGCAAAGAAGCCCCCCCAAGCCCCTCCAAGGTCTCCTCCAAAGGAGTTTATACCAAACCCCCAACTATTTCTTGTTTCCACAACCAACCTGGCCCGGGTTTAAGGGTTTTTTTGGTTTCGCCCGCCTCTCGCGGCAGTCCCGAGGAGAACCCCCGCGCCCGGCCCTTTTGGGCGGCACGTTTCCCCCTCCACTCCGGGCTGCCGGTGACATGCCTCCCCTTTTCGCCCCCCCGGACGTTTCGCTCGTCGAAAGATTCGGAGCCCGGGAAGCGGGGGAGAGCTGCTGCCCCAACCCACCCCCGGGAAACCGCGACCTTCCGGCCGGCGGGAAAAGGTACCGCTAAACTCCCCGGGTTTTACTGCCCGCTTTTTTCCCAGACCCCTAAATTTTTTGGGTGTGGGAGACTTAAAACCTGGGGCCGAGCCGGGGTAAACCCCAAAATATGGGGACCCCCTGTGAAACATGGGAGGGGCCCCCCGCCCCCCTACCCCGATCACCCGGCCCCTTTTACAGCAAACCACGTGGGGCCGGGCAAAACCCCCTTTCCCGGGGGGTTTTCAACTGAGCCCCCTTGCAACCGGTAAATTCCCCGAACGGGGGGGACCCTTTGCATCTAAAATCCCCAGCTTTTCCCAAATTAATAAAAATTCACGGGCCCCAACAAAGGGGATTTGGGTTCCTTTGTGCCCAACCTGGGGGGGATGATAATGGACCCCAAAAAAAATGAGTGTGGCCCCGGGTTTCGGGTTAAATGGACACCTCTAATAAAACGGGGCCCGCTTAGGGGGCCCCATGGTGGGGACTCCCCTTTGGGGTTTGGGGGGGAAAGGGAACCCCGCTGGCCCCTCGTTCGGGGTTGGCGTACAAAAAACCCCTCAGGGGATACCTTTTCCGGGACACCCCTCACACGGGGACTCCTGCAAACATGTTTAAAGGGGAGGGGCCGATTACTGCGCCCCTCCTTAAACCCCTTAAATGGAACCCCTGCCGCCCCCTGCCCATTCCCGGGGTTTGCTCAGGATCCCCCCGGATGCCTCCCAAACCCGGGAACCCGCCTTTTCCCCTCCTTCCTGGGCCGCCCCCCCTCAAAAAAACCCGCTCAATGGGGTGACTTCCAATAGGGGAATTGCAGTTTTTCAAAAAAAACCCGCTGCCGGGTTTTAAAGGAGCGGCTGCCTTTCCCGCCAAAATTACACCCCTTTAAACGACGACAGTGGGGGGCCAAGTCTTGGAACCCCCCAAAATGTTTAAGGGAAACATCCCTGCCCACCCAAAGAATAAACACGGGAAACTTCCAATCCTGGCTCTCCCATGAGGGATTTTTACCCCCCACTTTGGCGTTTTCCCTGCCCCCCCCCTTTGGGGGGTGCACCGAAACCCGGGACCGGGGAAGTGCTAAATTCTTGTTCATCCCCATTTGCCATCCCCAGAGCCGGCGCTTCGGGAATTTGAAACCCACATCCTAACTGGGAGCTGTTGCTCTTCTTCCTTTCAAAATCAGACGTTGAAAAAGCAAAGCCAGGGGACCACCCCCGAAAGGCTTTTTGTCGGGACCCCCAGCCTGCCCAAAGACACTGGGGGGGAGCTACAGGAAATAAATGAAAAACAACTGGAGAAAGAAAAAGGACAAAAAACAACCTTAGCAAATTGCAATCTCCAAGCCCCCCCCGGCCCAACCCGGGAACTAAACGCCCCAACCCAAAGTGGGGGCCCCAAATTTGAGGGACTTGGAAAACCAAAAAACGAGCAAAAAATAAAAAATTTTAAACTTTGGTCCCCTAAAACCGGGTTCCGCACGGGGTTTTGAGAAAATTTCCAAACCCCACAAACTGTTCAATCGAAAAATTTTGGGCCGACCCCCGGACACTTTTATAATTTAGGACTTTTTAATCCCCCCCACCCCCCCCAACCCCCCCCCCCCCCGGGCTGCCCCACAGACCCCAGACCCCCCCAAAACCCTAGGGACATTACCCTGCAGAGTCCACCCACAAAAAAATTTAAAAGAGTTCAGGGACTTTGTTCTCTTTGAAGGCACCAAAGCCCCAAGTCTCTACCCTGATCTCTCCAGTCGAACCCTACCCCCTTAAGGACTTGCCCCTTTAGGCCCAATTGCCAGGGTTCTTAAAGGACGCCATATACAGTCCCGCGGGGTTTTTCCCCTTTCCCGCCAAAAGGCCCAAACATGGAGACTCCTTAAATTTTTCCTTCCGATCTTTTGGCGCCCTTTTCCGGGATTCCCTCCCCCCTTTGGGCCCTCCCCTTCGGTAGATCTCCCTAAAATTTGAAACTCGTGCGGACCCAAAATTTTTTTAGGCCCCTGTCCCCTTTTTTAAAGGGCCGGGGTTTTGGGCCTGGCTTTCCCGTTCCCCTCTACCCTTTCCCCCGAATTTTCCAAAAGTCCCGATTTGGAGGAGGCAAAGGTTGGATTACCCAAAACCAGGCGACTGGGCCCATTTTCCTTGAAACTGCTCTTTTTGGTTGTAGGGGAAGGTTAATAACCATTAAATGTTTTGAAAACCCTGTCTTTCTGATTTCCTTCTTTTTTTTTTCCCTTTTCCCTTTTTGGGGTTTTTTCCCATTACCCCTTTTGCTGCGCCCTTTTCCCTTTTGGGGGTGCGGGTTTTTCCCTTTTAAAGCTAGGAAATTTTTCTTAATTGCTTTTTTCCCTTTTTCCTTGCCTCAATTTTTCCCGGGCCGCCCCTTTTTTTTTGGGAAAACCCATCTTGCTGTTTGGAAGCAATGAAAATGGCTGGTCAAACCCTTATTGCCCTTTTACTCCGCATATGGGTAAAGTTTTACCCCTTTTGCTACTTTTTCCCTTTGCCCAAATTTTTTGACTTTTTTGGGTTTCCCTGCAGTAATGGGCTGCCTTGTTTTCTTTTTGTTTATCTTGGTTTTACAGCCCTTTTTTAGGTCCTTTTTTCTTTTTTTTTTTTTTTTCCCTTAAACCCCCTTCCCTTCCCAGCCGGTTGGTGTCGACTCCAACGTCGCCCTTTTTTTTTCTGTCTTTGCCCAAGCGGGTTTGCTTCTCAAATTTTTCTAATTCCATACTTTAAGGGGATCACGCCCCTTTAACGAAAAGGGGACTGAATGTGCCCGAAAAGGGTAAAAATTTTTTCTATAAATTTGTACAAGCAAAAGCCCCAAATTGAAATGCCCTCCAAGGGGAAGCATTTAAATCAAAGAACATGCGAAAACCCTCCCAAAATTTCATACTAACCTGCCTGGAACCACAGCAAACCAAATTTTCCCAAAAAAAAAAAAAAGGGGATGGCCTTTTCTCTTTTCAAAGGTCTTTTCCCCTTTTTGCGGGGTTCCTGGAAAACCTTATTTTAAATAGGGGAAGCGAGACAAAATTTCAAAAAAGGTACTTTTAAAAGGGAAAAAGCCCAAAAATTTTTTGCAAAATTTTTAAAGTTCCCAAAAAAGGGCCCAAGTCTCCTTTCTCCCCAAGGGGTTGGTTTGACCTACTTGCTTTGCCCCAAGGGGCCAAATTGGCCCTTTTTGGGGGTTTTGCTTAAACGGGCACTGCACCCGGCTTTAAATAGGGTCCCCCGGGAGCCTTGTGTTCCGAAAAGCGTTCTTAATAAGCTAAAAAACCCCTTGTTAAATGGGATAAAAACTAAAAGGAGGGCCCTGGCGGATCTTGCCCCCGGGGTGAAAAGGGAATTTCCCTTTTTTTCCCAAAAAAACCCTCCCCCAAACCCTATGGGTGGTAGATTTATTTTTCACCCCACCCCTGCCCCTTTTTTTTTGTTAATACAAAAATTAAATTGTTGTGCTTCCTCCGCCCAATGCCCCGTTTAAAATGCGATCTGGTCTCCCCCCAATACAGGCGCCCCCCTTTTTTCCCCAGGGAAATTTTAACGAGAAAATTTTTTTTGAAAAAACCCCCCTCTATGTTTTAGGATTTTGGGGTCCCCAAATTGGGTAAAATTCCGGGAGAATAACAGAGGGGCCCAAGACACTTTTTAAAATAAACGAAAAGTGGGAAAGCACGAAATTTTTTTTGGGGCCCCGGTTTTCCCGATAAAAACATGGGACAACGAAAAAGCGGAGGGGCGAGCAAACTTCGCTTGCGTTTGGCCCGAGCCCCAATTTGCGGGAAAAACTCATAAGGCCTGGGCCCTTTTGACTCGACTTGGAACCCTTTATAAAGCTGCGACATTGTCCTTGAAATTTCATGGAGCATAAGCACAAATATTACCTTTAAAAATTTGGGGGGCTGGGTTTTATGAGTGGGGCAACAACCCGGGGAAGATATTAGTAGAGTTTTAAAGGGGAAAGGAGACCCCTCTCTTTTTTTTCCCCACAGCTTAAAAACCCTAAAGGGGGCGTCTTTGCACCCACCGAGGAAAAAAAAAAGCCGTCCCCAAACTATTACAAAAAGCAAAAAACCCTTCCAAGCCCCCCCCCGGGTTCCCTCTAGTTGGGAGCCCTCTCTCAGTTTAAGGGATTATTTTCAGCGGACGGCACACCTAAACCTTTCCCGAAGGGGTTGGGGGACCTAAAGGGAAATCCCCCCTTTTCCCCTCCAAAGAGCTCTAAATGGCAATTATTCTTCCCCGCCCCGGAAAAAAGTCCGGGCCCCAGACGGCTTTATTTTTCCCCCAAAAATTTTAAAAAAACCCCCTGGGAGGAAATTTTTTTTCCGATCCTCCCCTTTAATTTAAATTTTGGGGTTTCCCCCGCTCCCCCCCCCTTTTTGCCCCGGCTTTCTTAGGGCCCATATTGGGGGAAATTTCCTAAAAAAAGGGAAAAAGGACCCCAGCTTTGGGCCCGAGCTATGGGGCCCAAAATTTTTCCTTTAAATTAAACCACGATGAAAAAAATTTTCCCAAAATTAAAAATCCCCCTTTGAGGTTTAAACCCCTTAAAAGACAAAAAAATTAATCCTGACCGGGTTTGGGATTTGCCCCGGAGAGAAGCTGGGGAAAAAACCCCTCAAACTTTTAAAACCCAAAATTAATAAATTTTCGGGGGGCGCCAAAACCCCCTGCATGCGCTCCTCGTTTAAAACCCCGGGAAGGCCTTTGGGACCGATTGACTGGTCCTTTCTATCGGGGCTCTCTTCGGCTTAGGATTGGCCCAAATCTTAGTCCCAAAAAGATCCTTCCCCAAAAATTTTTTTCCCCTCCCAGGCTAAATTTCCGGGCCCAACGGCTCCCCTTTTAAACCCCCTTCCCAATCTGAATTTGGTTTCCAGGCAGGGTTTGTTCCCCCTTTTCCCCCCCCGCCCCTTTATGCTCTAGTAATTAGAAACTTAAAAAGATATTCTTTTTCCACCGGGCCCCCAAATACATGGGATTAAATGGGGCCAATTTTTGGAGGTAAAAATGCCGGGCCTTCGCGGACGATTGCTATTTAATGTCAAAAAACCCTCTTTTTTCCCTTTTTCCCTCTATCCCCCGACCCTTGGCCCATATATGTTTTTTTTTAAGTAACCAAAAAGGTGATTTTACTAGGCATGGCCTTGAACATCACTCCTCGAGGGAAACGGGGTTGGGTGGGTTTAAAAAGGAGCCAAAACCCCTTACCTGGGCCCCCTATCCTTTTTAAATGGGGTTTGGGGGTTGGGGGGTTAATATTCCTGGGGAAAACCCCTCTAAAATTTTTAGATTTTTAACTTCCCCAATATTTAAATTTTGTCCGAATCGACCTATCCAGGGGGGATAAGAAAAAGGACTTTCCCTGGCGGGTCCCCTTTAATATTTTTAAAAATGAATGTTCTGCCTCGATTGCTGTATCTTTTTTCAACGATCCCTGTGCTTCTTCCTAAACCCTTTTTGGGTTCCCCTTTTTTCCTTTAGTTTGTTTTACAAAATTTTGTCTGGGCACAGAAAACATCCGGGTTTTTCCCAAAACCTATACTGGTGGGGCCCCCGAAAAAGGGTTTGGTCTCTCATGAAAAGCCCTTTAAAGTTATTATCTGGCGGGCCAAGGCGGTCAGAATTCTGGACGTTTTCCCAAAATTTAAAAATCCCAAACGGGTGGGTCAGGATTGAGACTGAACTATAGGGCCTTCCCAAGGGCTGAAATTCCCTTGGCAAATTTTTCCTCAATGGCCCCCAAAAAAAAAAGGCCAGTTGCTCTTGCCCCTGATTGTACAAATCGTGGTGTCTACAGTGAGAGCCTACCCCTGGCCCAAAAGCATTTTTAAAGACCGGGGGCCCCAATTAAACCCCCCATTAGGGGAAACCGGTATTCCAGAAACACTAAGCCAGCAGCTCGGGGTATGGGGGAAAGGGGGGGTTTTCCCGGAATTATGGGGATGTTTTCGGAGGGTTTCCCCTTAAAAATCTTTACTCCAAATTTTTAAAGGGCTGTTTTTCAGTGCCCAAGTTTTTCCCCGGTTACATTACTTTTAAATTAAACGGAGTATATGCGCAAGCCCGGGGGCCTTTTGCCCCTTCGTTAAAACCCCTCTCTTTTTTTGGGAAGGCGGTTTTCCCCGTTTTCCCATGCTCCCCCCCTTTTCTATCCGGCTCTTTTTTTATTAAAAAGGGGTTTCTTTTTCCCTTCAAAATTTTGGGTTTTTTCAAAAAGGGGCCCCTTGGAGAAGGAGATCGGTAAAAGAGTTCTCTGATAAAGGGGAGTGGAATTTCGGAGTTTTTTTTTGGCCCCGGAAGACCTCAATCCCCAACAAAGTGCAAAAAAATTAAATTACAAGATACTCTCCCGAGGGTATAGATTTCCCGAACTTTTAAAAACCCCTCAATCCCTCGGAAACCAAAAAATTTTGCGGAAAAGCCCATGGGGAATTTGGAAACCCAAATGTTGAAACATCTGGGGGAATTGCCCAATCCCTCCAGCCCTTCGGGCCCCAAGGAAATACAGATCATCCATTTGATTAGGGGAAAACTTTTGGTTTAAGCCCATCAGTTTTGCTTTTCATGCTTGCCCGGGGCCCGGGACCGCTCTTTTTCGGGGAACCGGCTAATCCCCTACCTTATTAAAATTCTTCTAAAACTATCATCCCCGGGCGGGGGGGTTTCCACAGCTTTGCCCCCGGGAAACGGTTGGTTTTGAGGATTAAAGGGAATCTTTCGTTGGGAGGAAAATTCAAAGAAATTTTCACTGGGGGCGATCCCACGATTTTTTTAAGGTTTTTGGGACGTTTTGGTTCAAGTTCGGCGAATCGGGGTCAATACATTTAACTTCGGATAGCTTGGCATTTAAAACTAGGTCATTTAAACCGCCCTTAAATTTCAAAAGGTGGCAAAGGGTTTTTCCCGTTTACGGCTGGTCCCCCCCCCTTTCCCCTTTCTCCCTTTTTATCCTTTCCGGGTTTAAAGGGGGGGGGTTTCCTTTTTTTTTAAATTATTCTCTTTTTGTGAGGGTTTTTACCCCCCACCGAAAAAACGTTTTTTTGTTAGTAACGTAAAAACAAAAAAATTGTGGGGGGGATCGCTAACATCTTTTGTTTTCCCTTGCCGAAACTCTTTTTGGGGGCCCCTTGGTCCACGAAAAATAAAGGGGGCCCTACTCCCAAAAACCTACCTTTCCTTCGCTTCCCTCTGGTGGATAAAGGGTTTGGGGGAGCCCTTTCCCTTCCCTTTAAACCCCTGTTTTCCCTTTGGGAAAAAACTGGGTTTATGACTAACAAATGCCTTTTTTGCATGTTTCGGCCTGGGCAAAATTCCCCTAATTTTTGGGTTGGGTTTTACTTTTGCAAAAAGTGTTAAGAATGTAATTGTATTTGTCCATTTTGCTTTTGGGAACCCATTCGATGTTCTTATAATCGTATCTGGTACCCCCCCTGTACGTTTTGTTATTTTTGGGGTTTTGGGAAATGTCCCCAACCCATTTTTTCTAAATAAACTTTTTTGTGGAATGTAAAAAAAAAAACAAAAACTGTTTTGGAAATGGGCAAGCCCAAACAACCAAAAGGGGAGGTACAGCTCCCCTATGAAAACAATCCCAAAAAAAAAAATTTGGTTCAACACATCAAAAAACAATTACAATAAAAAATTTTTTTTTATCTTGGGGGTTTTTTGACCAATTTTTTATTTTTGGATTTTAAAAATTTTTCCTTTTTTTAAGGGTTTTTTTGGTTTTTCCCCGTTTTCCTTGTTTTAAAAATAATTCTCATTTCAGTACCAGGAAGGGCTTCATACCCAGATTTACACTGAAATTCTATGCCGTCACCATGTACACTGTAAAGCTTTTGATCATTCTTTCCCTTTTTAAACGTATATTTTAAAACAATTCCCAAATGCTTTTTTTTTTACGGTGCATGGGTCCCGAAACATAAAATAGGGGCCCCAAAACAATCAGATTCTTTTTTTAAATTTTCCCAAACTATTTAAAAAAGCAAATTTACAAAAAAAAAGTTTCCCCTTTCTTCAATAGAGTTTCCCTACCCCCATTAAAAAAAGTTTTAAAAATGAGACTCATACGTACATTAACAAACAAATTAAATATGGTAACAAGAAAAAAAAAGTAATATAGGGAACATAAGGCACATTTTATGAACGTTGGTGCGAAAAGGCCGTTTTAAAAAACGCTTTTAAAGGAAATATAGAATGGGGCCAAGGGAAGTTGAAGCTTTTCTTTTGCAGGCAAACATAAAAGGGGAAAATGTAGAGCCAATTTCAAAGTCGGCTCAAAGGGACCAAACCTTTTTCCCGGTCTGGCTGTTCTTTTGCAGGTCAACATACAGGGCAGTGTAGAGGCCCAAAACCACAATCGGCCAGGCACCCCTTTAAAAACCCGTCTGGGGGTGTTTCCCCGGGGGATACATACAGGGGGCCCCCGTGTAAAAGCCAATACCCCCAAAATCTTGGGTCAAAGGGAAACCCCCTTTCCCACGGTTGGTGTTTTTTCCTGCGGTCATACTTTTCAAGGGGAGTGTGAGGCCAATACCAAAAAGCTGGCTCAGGACCACCTTTACCCCGGTTGGCGTTTTCTTGCAAAACCAAAAAATACAGGGGAGGGGTAGAGGCCAATACCACAAATTTGGCTCAAAACACCCCCCTTTAACCCCGGTCTGGCTTTTCTTTTGCAGGTATAAAAAAGGGTGCAGTTTTAGAGCCCTTACGACCAAAATTTTTGGCCCAGACACCACCTTTACCGTGGTAGGGTGTTTTTTTGCAGTCCCCCTTTTTAGGGAAATTTTAAAACCCAATTAACCCCAAGTTTTGGCTTTAGGCACCACCTTTTTCCCCGGGCTTTGGGTGTTTTTTTTGGGGCTTTCATACGGTGCAGGTAAGGGCAATAACCCCAAGTCTGGCTAAAGGGACCCACCTTTTCCCTTGGGCTGGCTGTTTTTTTGCAGTTAAACAAACAGGGGGAGTGTTAAAACCCAAAAAACCAAAAAAAGCTGGCTCAGGGGACCACCTTTTAAAACCCTTTGGGTTTGGCTGTTCTTCTGCAGGTCATACATACAGGCCAGTGTAGATACAAAACCAAAAAAGTCTGGTCAAAGGGACCAAACCTTTTTTAAACCCGGTCGGGGGTTCTTTGGAAAGGGCATACATACAAGGGGAGGTAGAGCTAATACACAAGTCGGCTCAGGCACCCCCATTTACCCTGGTCTGGGGGGTTCTTTTGCAGGGCATACATATGGGGAAATGTAGGCCCAAAACCCCAAGGCCCGGCTCAGGCACCACCTTTACCCTGTTCTGTTTTCTGCAGGTCATACAAACAGGGCAGTGTCGACCAAAAAACCACAATCTGGGTCGGCACCAACCTTTTTCCCTGGTCTGGCTGTTCTTTTTGCAGACCCCTACAAACAGGAGTGTAGGGCCAAAACCAAAAGTCTTGGGCCCGGCACCCCCTTTAACCCTTGGGTTTGGTTGTTCCTCTGCACTCATACATACGGGCATTGTAGACCCCAATTAAAAAACCCAAATCGGGGTTTGACACCCCCTTTTCCCGGGGCGGCTGTTCCCCCCGCACGTCATTTTAATTTCAGGGCATTGTAGACCCAATACCACAAGTTGGCCAGGCACCAACCTTTCCCTGGTCTGGCTGTTCTTTTTGAGGTTTATACAAAACAGGTGCCGTGTGGAGCCAATAGCAATTTTGGGGTCAGGGACCACCTTTTTCTGTGGTTTGGGTTCCTCTGCATGTCAACTTTCAGGGCATTGGGAGAAACCCAAAAACCACAAGCCCCGGCTCAAGCCCCACCTTTTCCCTGGGGCTGGCTTTCTTTCTGCAGGTCCCTACATACAGGCGCAGTGTAGAGCCAATACCACAGTCTGGCTCAGGCACCACCTTACCCTGGTTTGGCTGTTCTTTGCAGGTCATACATAAAGGCACAGTGTAGAGCCAATCCCACAGGTCTTGCTCAGGTACCACCTTTACCCGGGTCTGGCTGTTCTTTTGCAGGTCATACATCAGGTGCAGTGTAGACCCAAATTTACGACAATTTGGCTCAGGCCCCACCTTTACCGTGGTCTGACTGTTCCTCTGCACGTATACTTTACAGGGCATTGTAGACCAATACCACAAGTCTGGCTCAGGCACCACCTTTACCCTGGTCTGGCTGTTCTTCTGCAGGTCATACATACAGGGCAGTGTAGAGCCAATACCACAAGTCTGGCTCAGGCAGCACCTTTACCCTGGTCTGGCTATTCTTTTGCAGGTCATACATACAGGTGTAGTGTAGAGCCAATACGACAACTTTGGCTCAGGCACCACCTTTACCGTGGTCTGGCTGTTCCTCTGCACGTCATACATACAGGGCATTATAGACCCAATACCACAAGTCTGGCTCAGGCACCACCTTTACCCTGGTCTCGCTGTTCTTCTGCAGGTCATACATACAGGTGCAGTGTAGAGCCAATACCACAAGTCTGGCTCAGGCACCACTAGTGTTGAGCGATTATTATCGACAGTTGAAATCGGCACAGTTTTTATGTTGATCGGATTACGCGATAATTTAGGTTAAAATCTGCGCATAATCTATTAATATCGCGCCATTTTCAGCGCTTCCTGTCATTTTGGCGGCCAGCAAATCAGCTTAGAGAATAGAGCAGGGTGAGCTGGGTGTGCGACGTCATGACTGGGATGTGTATGGTTGCGATTGGCTGGAAAAATCACATGACCTCGTTTTACATAGAACAGCCCTTCCTGTTCTGCCTCAGTGTGTGTCTGTGTATCATAAGAGCAGGACGTGTACTCAGTCTCTGTCAAAACAGCTCAGCGAAACTGTTCTATTTGTTCACACAGACAAATATAATAATAATAATAATAATAATCTTTATTTCTTTAAACATGTCTTTATTGAAGACTTGAGCAGTTGACAAATAATATACAGTAAGGAACACAATGCACCAAGTTAAAACTACATTGTCCACAAATGGACTTTAACAAAATAAACAAAACATGCGTGGATGTTAACACAATAGTAACACAAGTAGAAAAAGGCAGCTTCACATACTGCTGTAGAGAGATATGGCGTATCAGGTCAGTGTATAACATTAGGAGCACAGTAGCTGGAGGACAGCCATGGGTCCCAGAGCAATCTCTTCTTGTTACATATAAACGGGGATTCAGTCAGTCTCAGTTCACAAGCGCAATTAAAGTTAACTCTTCTAACTACTTCATCAAAAGAGGGAGCTTTGGGTTCCTTCCAATTAAATGCAATAGAAGTTCTAGCAGCTATTAAAATATGGAACAAGATTGTGCGGAGAAGGGAAGGGAAATCGCTTAAACCGATGTCTAGGACCGCAAGTTCAGGTGTTAATTGGAAGGAGATACCTGTAACATCTAAGATAAGAGAGGAGACTAAGTGCCAGAATCTTTGAATAACTGGGCAGCCCACCAGACGTGTAGCATAGTACCTGCTGGCCGCAATTTTTCCAGCAAAGATCCGAAGACCAGAGAACATTTGTAACGCAAGGGGAAGGTAAAAG
>JAODAL010022494.1:0-64602 GCA_025379985.1 Phyllomedusa bahiana | reverse complement strand
AAAAAAACCCAGCAAGCGGGTGGGAAGTAGAGGGGGTCAATTAGGTACACTACCGTTCAAAAGTTTGGTCACTTAGAAATATCCTTATTTTTAAAAGAAAAGCACAGTATTTTTCAATGAAGCTAACATTAAATGAAACAGAAATACACTCTATACATTTTTAATGTGGTAAATGACAAATTCTAGCTGCAAACGCTAGTTTTTAAACTGCAATATCTACATAGCTTATAGAGGCCCATTTCCAACAACCATCACTCCAGTATTCTAATGGACATTTGTTTGCTAACTGTGTAAGAAAGCTATTGGATATTTTGAACACCCTTAAAACCCTTTCAAGTATGTAGCACAGCTGAAAACAGTTTTGCTGATTAAGAAGCTATGAAACTGACCTTCCTTTGAGCTAGTTGAGAATCTGGAGCATTAAAATTGTTAGTTCGATTAAACTCGCAAAATGGCCAGAAAAAGAGAACTTTCATGTGAAACTCAACAGTCTGTGGACAGCGCTTGATTGGAACCAATTTCATCCCGCAACAGGACAATGACCCAAAGCCACCTCCAAATTATGCAAGAACTATTTAGGAAAAAAGGCGCTAGTATTCTATCTGTAATAAAGTGGCCAGCGCAGTCACCAGATCTCAACCCCATTGAGCGTTGTGGAGCAGCTTGACCGAATGGTACGTAAAAATTTGCCCATCAAGCAAATCCAACTGTAGGAGGGGCTACTGGAAGCATGGGGAAATTTCACCAGATTACCTCAAGCAAATTAACAGCTAAAAATCCCAAAAGGGTCTGCAATCTGGAATTGCTACAGAGGAGCATTCTTGACAAAGCAAAGTTTGAATAGAAAAATTATTATTTCAAATAAAATCATTATTTCTAACCTTGTCAATGTCTGGACGAGATTTCTATTAATTTTGCAACTCATTTGATAAATAAATGTATGAATTTTCAGGGAAATCACAAAATTATCTGGGTGACCCCAAACTTTTGAACGGTAGTGTAAGTAGGCAGTTGATAGGTTCCCAGTTAGGTAGGTAGGCAGTACATAGTCCCCAAAAGCAAGTAGGTAGTATAATAGAATCCCAGCAAGGTAGGAAGGCAGTAGATAGGGCCCCATCTATTTTGGTAGGTGTTAGATAGGACACCAGCAAGTTAGTGAGACAATAAATAGGGCCTGTGTCAGGTAGATAGATAGAATGTGCCACAGCTAGGTAGGTGACAGATAGGGCCCCAACTAGGTAGGTGATAGATTCCCAGCTAGGTAGGTAGGCGATAGATAGGTGATAGATAGTGCCCTATGTACTTAGCTGGGGCCCTATTCCTTAAAGAAAGAAAAAGCTGTTCCCCAACACGACCAGCAACAGGCTGGCTTCTCAACCCAGCTTAGGCGGCATGTTGATGTGACATCATCATGCCACCTATGTCAGCACCAGCCACTGACGCCTGTTAGGCTTAAGGCCTTAGGCTTACCAGGAAGATTGCCAGCAGCAGTCCCAGGAATCGAGGGCAATAGCCCTTGATTCCTGGGCCCTGCCTCTGCCTCGACCCTGCCTCTGAACGCTTGGGACAGAGGGCCAGGGCATTCTGAGGCAGAATGCTGCGGCCAAGCCCCCTGTGGTGGCAGGTCCCATAGCAGCCGCTATGGTGGTAGTTCCACCCATGCATGTTGCCTGCAATCCTTCCTGAGATGATGATGAGAATACTAGAGAGAAGTGATCCGGGCCAAGAAAAGGCTAGATTTTAGGATTTTTTTAAGGTGATAATTAGTCAAGCATCCTCACCTTATCTAAAGACAACTATAGTGTGAAATATAATCACTGTGATACATGAAAGCGCAGAGACACAAGGTTGGAGCTTAGGGTCCTCTCTGTATTCTCTCTATGATGTTTATATACTCTAATAGGGCATATGGAAAGGGGTTGCCCTGTTATTATAATAATAATAATAATCTTTATTTATATAGCGCCAACATATTCCGCAGCACTTTACAATATAGAGGCTATAAGCACAGACAAACCAGACATTACATTATAAAAAAAGCTACTTACAACTGAGACACAAGGTGTGAGGGCCCTGCTCGCAAGAGCTTACAATCTATTAGGGTGTATAGATGAAACAAAGGGTGACAAGTGCTTGGTTTACATGGTCCAGCCATGTTACATAAATATGGGGTAGTATACATAAAAAAGGGGATGAACCTGCCATCACAACCACACATCTATATACAGATAAATGCCTGTGGGTGCCAAAATGCAGGAAGTGACGAATGTGAGACAGAATTTGGAGGGATAACAGTTAGGGATCTTTGTAGGCTTGTCTAAGAAGATGAGTTTTCAGAGCGCACTTAAAACTGTGAGGGTTGTGAGTGTGCCTGATCACATGGGGTAGCCTGTTCCAGAGAACTGGTGCAATACGTGCGAAATCTTGGAGACGGGCATGGGAGGTTCGGATGAGTGAGGTGTGTAATCTTAGATCAGTAGCAGAGCGCAGAGCCCAGGTAGGGTGGTAGACACAGATGAGGGTGGAGATGTAGGAGGGTTCAGCGCTGTGGAGAGCTTCATGGGTGAGAGAGATTAGTTTATATTGTATTCTGTACTTAATAGGTAGCCAGTGCAGAGACTGGCACAGGGTAGAGGCATCAGTATAGCGGCTGGAAAGAAAGACAAGCCTGGCTGCTGCATTCAGGACAGATTGGAGAGGAGAGAGTTTACAGAGAGGGAGACTTGTTAGTGCAGCATGTTCAAAATGAAACCTGCCCAATTCGTCGTTGTCCTGATGATAGATGTAAGTGGACTGTGCATCAGGTATCACAGACTAAGGACTAAGCACAGAGTCATAGCTCAAAGCTCAAAGTTGTATGGTATTAAATACCAGACCTCTATTTCTAACGAGCTTCCACCATTGATAATAGTGTTTCAGTGAGACAATAACATGACAAAGCAATGTTCATCCTACAAGTATTCCAATAGACAATTGTCAGTCATTTTCTGATAAAGTTCCTCTATTTTCCGGGAGATGTTTTTCCTACCAAGAAGCTCCTGTGAAAGACAACTATTTGTCAAAGAGTATCCTCATAGCAGACATTTAAGACATATTGACTGGTAAAGCAAGTCCCAAGACAGACCTCGTGCTTAGCTACTTTAAGGACTGACCCAACACACAAGTGATTTAAAGAGAAATAGCCTAGTACAGATCACCTGGGGTTAGAGGAAAAACTCCTTGTTTGACAAATTTGGAAGTTTATGGGACTTTTTTAGAGGGCTACCTTCTGCTGGGGGCTGTGCAGATCACAACAAGTAATTGCTAAGATTGCCAAGTTATGCATTAAACATATTGCTTTCAGTAAAAGAAGAAGTGATTTTGTTTTGCAACTACATTCCGTCTCCTGCTTTTATTTCTGCACCAACACCAAGGACACCTCAACCATCATTAGGGCAGTGAGGCTAACTCTATTTAGAGTTTGTCTTGGGGGTATACAGGAGTCCACACCACCTACTACTACATTTACACTTCCTTCACTGAAGCATTCCCAGGGGAAGCACAAGTGGTTTGGGTCAGAGCCACCAGGATATCACTTCTGCAGCCATTTTCTCCACTGCAGCCTATGGATTGTTACAACTGTACATGGGTGGGTCAGCGGTACTTTCATACTTTCAGTTTCACTTTCACAGATTTTCTCTGCTTTTTTTACTCAGAAATTCAGCATCAAATCACATAACCCTATTTATAATAGAGCTCAGCATCTCCTCTATCATATAACCCTATTTATCATAGAGCTCAGTCTCTCCTCTATCATATAACCCTATATATCACAGAGCTCAGCTCCTCCCCTCTATCATATAACCCTATATATCACAGAGCTCCGCTCCTCTCCTCTATCATATATCCAGTGTCGGACTGGGGGGTCTGGGGCCCACAGGGGAAATGATCTCGGGGGCCCACCCTACTGTACATTAAAATATTACCGGCCTCTCAACATAAATGCGCCCATTTTACCACATAAACAGTGTTCAAAACAGAACTGTATTGTGTATACAATGTAGTTACACATTTGTCATCAAACATATCATAGACACAGGGCTAAGTAGCTCCATCCATACCCCCCACCAGCCCAAATACAATATGCCCCCTCCACCCACATACAATATCCCCCTCTACCCACATAAAATATCCCCCTCCATCCACATACATATCCCCCGCCACGTTTCCCTTGGTCACGCACCTCACCCCCTTTATAAAATAAACACCAGCAAGAAAGTAAAGTGTAACTCCTATCACAGGGTCAGGTGTTCCCTCACTCTTACAATCAGGGACACATGTACGCTGCCACTATACACTGCCATATAGAGACCACATAGTGGTCAGACACCAGCTCAGGTATAACCTACAACACCACCATATAGAGACCACATAGAGGTAAGACACCAGCTCAGGTATAACCTACAAAACTCCCATATGGAGACCAAGAGGTCAGACACCAGCTCAGGTATAACCTACAACACCGCCAAATAGAGACCACATAGAGGTCAGACACCGGCTCAGGTATACCTACAACACCGCCATATAGAGACCACATAGAGGTCAGACACCTGCTAAGGTCACCATCACATCCCCAAATAAAAAATAACCCTTGATGTCAGGGACTCACCAAGACGTCTGATCTTCCCCTTCTCTCATGGGGTCGTTCCGATTCCCTTTTCTTCATCTGTTCCACACCGCCATGATGACTTGCCCCGGGCCACAGCTTCCCTGCAGAAATTACACAAAAATATCTTAGAATCCTCAATTTTCCAGCTTTCTTTACCTATTCCCACCTCTGTACAAACTTCCCCGGGTGGGAGAGTGGTACAAGCCAGTATCCTAAGGGTTTGGAGGGTGGGAGAGGCACAGGTAACTAGATAGGCCCTATTTAGGTAGGTAGACCCCGCTGGATAAGTTGCTAGGCCAGCCCCAGTAGGTTTGGGGGGGTACCAGCCACAGGTGGGTAGGTAAATAGCCCCCAGGTAGATAAGCAGGCCCCAGTTATGCAAGTTGATAGGCTACAGTTAGGTTGGTGGACCCCAGTTAGTTAGGCTGTAGGTAGGTGGTTTCCCCCAGTTAGGTAAGCTGTAGGTAGTTAGGGTCCCCTTGAAATAGGCTGCAAGCAGTTAGCGACCCCCTTTAGGTACTATACAGGCGTTTGGGGTCTCCTTAGGTAGTATACAGACAGTTAGGGTCTCCTTAGGTAGTCTACAGGAGTTAGGGGCCTCCTTTAGGTAGTGTGCAGGAAGTCAGGGCCCCCCCGTTAGCTACTGTGTAGGTGGTCAGAGCCCCCTTCGTGGTTAGGTAGCCAGGGCCCCCCTTGTAGTCAGGCCCCCTGTAGGTAGGCAGAACCCCCCTTGTAGCCCGGGCCCCCTGTAGGTAGGCACGACCCCCTTGTAGTCCGGGCCCCCTGTAGGTAGTCAGGACCCCCTGTAGGGATCAGGGCCCCCCCCTTGTTTTCGGGCCCCCATGTAGGAAGCCAGGGCCCCCCCTGTAGGTTAGCCAGGCTCCCCATGTAGGTAGCCAGGGCCCCCCATGTTGATGGCCCGGGCCCCCCTAGTAGCCAGGGCCCCCCTAGTAGCCAGGGCCCCCCCTAGTAGCCAGTGCACCCCCTAGTAGCCAGGCCCGCCCCCCTTGTAGTCAGAGCCCCCCCTTTTAGTCAGAGCCCCCCAGTACATGTCCCCCCCCAGTAGCCAAGCCCCCCCCTTTGTAGCCAGTCTCCCCCCCTAGTAGCCAGTCTCCCCCCCTTTGTAGCCAGGGCCCCCCCTTTGTACCAGTGTCCCCCCATAAACCAGAGCCCCCCCTAGCCCGTGTCCCCCCTTAGCCAGCGTCCCCCCTTAGCCAGCGTCTTCCCTAGTAGCCAGAGCCCCCCTTAGCCAGTGTCCCCCCTAGTAGCCAGAGCCCCCCTTAGCCTTTGTACCCCCCCCATAGTAGCCAGGGCCCCCGTTTGCCAGTGTCCCGCCCATTGTAGCCAGGCCCCCCTTAGCCAGTGTCCCCCCCTTTTAGCCTGGCCCCCCCCCTGATCCCGGGTCCCCCCCATAGTAGCCAGGGCCCCCCTTAGCATCCAGGGCCCCCCTTAGCCAGTCCCCCCCATAGTAGCCAGAGCCCCCCTTAGCCAGTGCCCCCCTTAGCCAGTGTCCCCCCCATAGTAGCCAGGGCCCCCCTTAGCCAGTGTCCCTCCCCATAGTAGCCAGAGCCCCCCCTTAGCACGTGTCCCTCCCCATATACCAGGCCCCCCCTTTCCAGTGTCCCGCCCATTAGCATCCAGGGCCCCCCTTAGCCAGTCCCCCCCATAGTAGCCAGGCCCCCCTTAGCCAGTGTCCCCCCCTAGTAGCCAGGCCCCCCCCCTTAGCCAGTGTCCCCCCCATAGTAGCCAGGGCCCCCCCCCTTAGCCAGTGTCCCCCCTCTCTATAGTAGCCAGAGCCCCCCTTAGCCAGTGTTCCCCCTACTATAGTAGCCGGCTCAGTACTTGCCGCCCGCATGGCGGCGCGGTGAAGTGACGTCACTTTGCGCCGCCTACGTCAGCCAGTTGGAGCGGGACGCCGGCATGCTGAGGCCTAATGCGTTCAGCTCTGCCGGGGAGATCAGCGAGCGCTGCGCTAGTGGCGCTGCGCTCCGCTGGACACGCGCTGCCCGGGAGCGGGGAAATTAGTCCCCAACTCCCGGGCCGGTCTCTGAGCGCTCGGGACGCGGGTACCGGGCGTTCAGTGACTGGATGCTGCGGAACGGGCCGGGGAGCGACGGCACTGCCCTCCGGGGCCCGCAAGCTGCTCGGGGGACCTCGGGGGATTCCCCGGTCCCCCGGCGGCCAGTCCGAGCCTGGCATTATATCCCTATGTATCACAGAGCTCAGCTTCCTTCTCCTCTATTCATATAAATCCTATATTTCACAGAGCTCGCTCCTCTATTCATATATACTTATATATCACAGAGCTCAGCTTTCTCTCCTCCTTGCATATACCTATATATCACAGAGCTCTGCTCCCTATCTCTTTCATATAAACCCTATATATCACAGAAGCTAATGCTTTCTATTCTATCATATAACCCTATATATAAATGATATTACCACATGTCAATTACCAGTTGGTGCAGTAGATTCTTAGAAAACCAACAGACTCCGCTAGAGATGGACGAATTACTCAAACATTTAGTTTGCCGAGTTCGCCAAATTTTCTGACAAAAATCGTTTTGACCCGAATTTATTAGTGGCGAATCGCGTTTCAAAACAGCTATTTCATGGCTGCAGAGAGACTGTAGGGTGTTGTAGAACGTTGTGCCATGCTCAAATATGCAGGGGGAGCTTGGTTTTGTCTTCATACAATGCTGTGTTTTGTATGACAATTCGCACTTGAAGATTTAGGAATCGCTTCACTCGTCATTTCTCTGGGCATTAAAAGCGGGCAAAAACTGACCAAATAAGTGAAGCTGGAAAGAACCGAGCTGAGGGCCAAGATCCTACTATAACGTCAAAGAGCGAACTCCTTTTACACCAACATCAGATGATTCCACAGAATATGACAGAACCTGCTCTGTTAAATGCTGGTTACATGTGAGCCCCCCGTAAGAGTGGAGAGTGGTGGCGGCTGTAATTTTGCTTTGATGTCTCTGATCATTTTGTCCTTCCTTTCAATCCGTCAGTGTCCGCTTTCATTCGGTCAATAATCCATCAGTATGCGAAAAGACAAAAAAACAAACAGAGTTGATCAAAACAGAGATGAGCAGTAATTGGGATATTTGCATTTCTTCTGTGTTTGTGATCCACTCTGCTTTTGGCTACCTAATCTTCAGTCAATCCTGATCACTTTTCATTCACTTCTGATAGGTGGAAAATAAGGGGTAACCAAAACTTAGTGGCAACGTCTAGATGTGGTGAGGGTGGGGAAAACAGCATTAGGAAACCCACAGGGTGTTCCAGTGAGACAGCGGTAAGTTGGCAGCAGCATGAGTAGGCCACAACGTGGCACAATGACAAATTCTAGAGGTGGCAGCAACATCAGGAGCCCACAGAGTGGCAGAATGACAAATTCTGGAGGTGGCAGCCACATCAGAAGCCCACAGAGTGGCTGAAGAATGACGCTGTGTTTCGGCTGCAGCTGCAGCATGAGGTCAGAGAGTGGCACAATGACAAATTTGGATTGTGGCAGCAACCAGGTAGGCCACAGGACTGGCGAATGACAGAGTGTGGAGGGATTTTTGGGGGGGGGCGGGCAGCAGCAGCAGCATGAGGTCAGAGTGTGGCACATTGACAGAGTGGAGAGTTGGGTTGCAGTACAGAGTTCCCTGGTCAGTGTGGCAGGTAGTTAGAATCCAGACTCATTCTCAAGTTTTGGTGGATGCGTCATGGCTAGTGTTGAGCGATTTTTATCGACAAAGTTGAAATCGGCAGTGTTTTTTTGGTGATCAAAATTTCAGATAATGACGATAATAAGTTAAAATCTGAGCATCATATCTATAAAGGATCGAGCCTTTTTCGGTGCTTCTGTAATTTGGCGGCCAGCAAATCAGTTTACAGAATAGAGCTGGGTGAGATGTGTGTGCGAACGTCTATTGACGATGTGTTATGGTTGCGATTGGCTGGAAAAATCACATGACTCTTTTTACATAGAACCAGTGTTTCCTGTTTTTCAGGCCTCAAGTGTTCTCTCAGCGTTCATAGGATAGGACTGCGTTCTGCTGGGCCAAACAGCTCAAGCGTATTAGTTATTTTGCACAGAGATACCTCTAAGTATAGCTGGTGATCCTTCCAATTTAGTTTGATTAGGGATTTGAACATTTTATATAGTTAGCTAGAGTAATTTTAAAGCAGACTCTACCACTGTAAATTCACGGGCGGTGGAGCGGGGGGGGGGGGGGCCGCGGGTGCGAAAACACAGACAAGCTCTAATCTATAAAGAAAACTGGATAAAGTTCACCAAAGAATTTAGTGTAGATTTTGTAGTGGAATATCTTTATTATTAACAGTTTGCTATGAAATATTTTCCTGGATATTGGGAGCCTGAACTTTATATTGGATATAACATCATTCTCTAGTAAACTGCAGGTCTCTTTGTTAGGCAAAACCCACTTTTATTATCAGTATACATTTCACGATTAGGTGTTCAATTTTACCCATTTCACCTGTGACTGTGATTATCCACTTGTACTTTAAATTACAAACAGCAAAATCTTGTAGTAGCACAGGTTGTTTGTTGCAAAAATACAGTGTAGCATACGAAACAGTACCTTCAATGTTTACGTGTTTTTTTTACTTTTGCGCACCCAGACAACGAGCTTCTTCATTGACGCAGCATTACGTAAATCTTAAAAACAGCAATTCTATATTCACCACAGGTGAATTGAAAGGTGCAATAAATTACAGTTTATTATAATAATAATTAACGAGTTACGTGTTTTTTGAACTTTTGCGAACCCCCCAGCACTGTTTATTGCGCCTGCATCTACGTAAATCTTAATACAGCAATTTATTTATTCACACACAGGTTGAATTGAAAGGTGCACATAATACCGTTTATTATATTCATAAACATAAAAGTTACGTGTTTTTTGACTTTTGCGCTCCCAGCAATGTTAATTGAACGCAGCATATACGTAAATCTTAAAACATCAATTCTATTTTCTCCACAGGTGAATGAAGGTGCAAAAAATACCGTTTATTATATCAAAACATAACAGTTACGTGTTTTTTTGACTTTTGCGCACCAGCACTGTTCATTGACGCAGCATCTACGTAAATCTTAAAAACAGAATTTCTTTTATTCACCACAGGTGAATTGAAGGTGCAAAAAATACGTTTATTATATCAAAAACATAACAGTTACGTGTTTTTTGACTTGTGCGCACCAATGCATGTTCTTTGACGCGAGCATCTACGTAAATCTTAAAACAGCAAATCTATATTCTCCACAGATGTGAATTGAAAGGTGCAATAAATACCGTTTATTATATCAAAACATAACAGTTACGTGTTTTATTACTTTTGCCCACCCAGCACTGTTCATTGGACGCGAGCATTACGTAAATTTTAAAAACAGCAATTCTATATTCACACAGGTGAATTGAAAGGTGCAAAAAAAATACCCGTTTATTATATCAAAAAAAATAACAGTTACGTGTTTTTGACTTTTGGCACCCAGCACTGTTCATTGACGCAGATTTTGTAAATCTTAAACAGCACAATTCTTTATTCACACAGGTGAATTGAAAGGGTGCAAAAATACGTATATTATATCAAACATAAACATTTACGTGGTGTTTGACTTTTTGCGCACCAGCACTGTTCATTGACGCAGCATATACGTAAATCTTAAATCAGCAATTCTATATTCACCACAGGTGAATTGATAGGTGCAAAAAAAATACGTTTATTATACCAAAACATAACAGATATAAGTGTTTTTTCGGGGACTTTGCCCAATCCAGATTTGTTGAATAGACCACCTTGCAGTTAAATTTGTATCGCATTTTTGTTTTGAATTTTTGAGGGATTTGTGAATAGCTGGTGATTTGCCGTCTTTTAATAAGAGGACTTTCAAAACTATTCCATACCTTCTTCAAATTTTTATATTTGCTGTACATGGAGCGAAATGCAGGTGGTATGCGGAGCAAGAGGGTGGTAGCACTGGAGGTAGAGGTACGAGAGAGGTGCTCCTTCCAGTGCTGGCGACAAACTACGCATGCAGCGGATCGTCTGTTTGCTGGACGTCAGGCCTGTCTTCGCTGGGTCAGGGCCCTGTGAATCTAAGGAAACGGACATCGTCGCCAAATCTGTCCTTCAGTGTTAATGCAACCTGCATCTAGGCAGTCTTACCTCCTCCGTTCTCGCAGTCACCGGCCACAAATGTCGTCATCAGGCTTCATCGCATCCGTCAACATGAAGGCAGCCCAAATGTCAACTCGTCGTACCACATGTGGATAATCACCATTGTCTGGAAGAACTCTTTGATGACAAAATGCGGTTGGGGCTAGAAGGGCATGTTAAAAGATCAAGAGGATGATTTCTCTGCTCTGACCCCAGTACTGATGCATCAGAGGAGGTGAATGGTAGCGGTTCAATCGGCAAAAATTCCCGGGGCGGTCGGCAACGCCTTGCAGTGCCCCTTGCTTGTTGCACGCAGCTTGTTGGATGCAGAAAGTCAGGAACGATACTAAGTCACCTGTGTTGATGATGATGATGATGACGACATTGCGGATTCACTCCTGGTCTTTTCCGCAGGAATTTGCTTGCGAGCGCTTTTCAGTGGAACGAGGGAGGAAGACGGATGGGGTAGTGTCAAATACGGGTCCCGCCACAAAAAAGGGGTAGTGGGCAGGTCGCAGAAGTCCGGCTGATAAAGATTCCCAGCAGCCACGGTCAGCGCAAACCCCGCTCCTCGCTTATCGCCGTTAAAAAGGTCCAGGACCTTCAAGCCTGGGGCCTTCTTTGTGCAAGCCTGAGCACCATCGATGTCATAGCGCCCTTTGCCGTAAACGCATATTATAAGTAGAAGGCAAGAACCTTAAAGTGGTCAACCAACCACCAACATGTCTAGTCACAGGCAGCGAATGGCATGAGTTGAAATGGAGGGAAACACTTGGCCAAAAAAGGCCAGACCGGACGCCGGGCCTCAATCCACTGTCACACCCTCTGTTTCGCATTCCTCCTCCTCCTCCGCAACCACAAGCGTTCCTCAGCTGGCCAATGTCTCTCAGAGTCATGATCAGGGGATCGCCTCCGCTTCAGCCTCCACCGTCGTCCTGAGTACCACAGCACACCCAGAGACCATCCTACCCCTTCTCCTTTCAGCCAGTTGACGACCTGCACGCCCGTACAGCGGCCAGTTTTGCAGACAGCTTCTGTCTTCAGGTTTGGGAGCAGAAAGAATGACTTTATAACCCAAACCATCCAAAGCCAAAAGATGAATGTCGGCATTGCCAGGATTTTGGCTTGGAAATGTTGCCTATTCCGTCTGGTGGACACAGATGGGTTCCGCCACGTCATGGCCCTCGCCTGCCCCATACCAGATGCCGAGCAGCATTTCTTTGCCAGAAAAGCCGTCCTGCCATGGCCACAGGACCAAGTGTCATCTAAAATTTCATGCGCGTTGTCCGCATCTGAGTCCACGAAAGTCCATCTCACCACGAACATGGACTAGTAAGCACGGGCCAAGGCCGCTATTTCTCTGTGTCAGCTCACTGGGTTGGAGTGTGGTGGATGTCTCTGGGGGTTGACGGTGGCTCTCAGGATCGGCGCACGCTCTTCAAACCGCAGGGATGGTTGCAGGCCTCTGTTCACCAAGGTCCTCTGGTGGCATCTCGTTGCCCAGAGACACAGGCCGTGTTGAATTTATCGCCTTGGAGACCTCCACACACAGGTCAGGAGCTTGTGGTCGGCTCTAAGCAACGAGACTGTGCGGCTGGGATGGGTGACAGAACTTAGTGCCAGGCAAGGTGGAGTGTGCGATAACGGGCGTGAAATCTGCTGGCCGCGCCCCTTAAGATCGGTAGGCTGGGAGCACAATCCTTGCCCATGGCACATGTCATGAACCTTGTCGTCCAGAAGATTTCTAAAGAGCTACCCGGTCTGGACTGCCTGCTGAAGAAGGCTCCGAGGTTGAGTTCGCACTTCCGCCGTTCGCACCATGCTTCGTCCGCCTGGCTGCGTTGCAGCAGTCGCTCGGCCGCTCCCCGTCAAACCGTTCTCATTGTTGACGTGGCATTCACGCTGGATATTCCACCCTCCACATGCTCCAGCGATTGTGGGCAGCCAGCGCAAATGCCATTACGCAGTACGAAGTGAACATGGCTGATCATGCTGCTGGTACGGATCCTCGGGGTGTTGAACCACAAGAGTGGAGGCAGGGGAAAAGAGCCACGCATCATCCTTGCGTTTTGAAGAAAGCAACCAAAATGGTCATTGCGGACAAAGCCTTGTCAGATGTGGCATTTGATGGTGATCTTGTTCTGGAAACGTTCGTTGGACACTCTGAAACAAAAGGGTCCGCCGAAGCGAGGAGGGAGGAGATGGACCAGATGCGGACACGGGTGACTTTCTCTCCGTCAATTCCACAAGGCCGACAGTTTCACAATTTCATGGTCTTCATTAGGCGTGGTGTTCGGGGGCCTAGAGCTAGTGCAAGGGTGGCGCATCAGCTTCAGGGTGCATATCTCAGGAAGTCAGGGCTGTGTTGAAGCTGTGCGGAGCAGCGGTAGGAGGAGGAGGAGGAGGCGGTTATTCCTAGACACTGATGTTACCGACGTCACTGCCTTGGAAAGAGGTTGGCGCGAAGTTGAGGCGGAGGAGGAAGATGAGGGAGGTCGGTTTGCGAGTGCCCCTCGACCCGAGGCTTGAGGACGAAATCAAGGCTCCGTCTCTCACATGAGTGTTGGATTGCTCATTTTCTTCAACATGATCCTCGCTTTAAGGCCATCAAAATGAACTAACCGTTAATGGGATGGCCACCTCCTGGAATTCCCGGTACAAACAAAAATCAGCACTTTTCTTACCACCCACCAATAGAGAGTAAAATGCAGGAATGGATGACCTTGCTATTGATCAACCTGGAGACATCTGTTGCGTCTGCTTCCAGTTCCCAAATGACACGTTGGAACAACATCAGCTAGACGTGAAGCAGGTAAAGTGCACAAAGTAGGCGTGCTGGCTCGAGCAGCAGGCATCGGTGGCAGAAGCCCTAATGGCGTGACTCTGGCAAATCTTTGTTTACCACCTCCACAACGCCATGCAATGCTGGGCAAACATCAACACACAGAGATCAGTTAAGATCATAGGTGCACGACTTTCTGGTCTCAAACACCGATGTTTTTGCAATGTGTTCCGGACCCAGTAGACTTCTGGGTATCCAAAATGGACGAATGGCCCGAGCTGGCTCGTCAAGCATAGAGGTGTTGTCCCTGCCCACCAGCCAGCTGTCATATCTGAGGCGGACCTTCAGCACAGCTGGAGAGTCATTACAGACAAACGCGATCGGCTTTCCACAGATATTGTGGATCTGTTGACTTTCATCAAGATGAATCAGGCATGGATCTCTGATGATGTTTGTGGTCCTCATTTGCCGTGGTCACCGATTAGTTGCCAGTTCATTACTTCACATTCCTTTTTCAAACAAGAAATGTCCTCTGAAAACTTTTTTTTAAAATGATCATTTCTTCTGCAATTTTTATTCTTTTTCCCATCAGTTCATTTTGCTTGGTTTGCTGTGAGGAGACTGTAAAAGACAGCAAGGATTCATGACAACATCCCGTATTCCATTTACTCACTTTATCTTAAGAAGTTTTCGCATTGTCAATGGTTTTGAGAGTCATGTTGCTGTGAAGATCAGCAATATTCATGGTCCTTGGAAACAGAAAGTGACTTCTAAGTGGCATTTTCCCTCACAATTTTTAATAGTGGACTGGAGAAGTCATATTTTATAATTTGTTGGGGTCTTGTTGCTGTGTGATACAGCTATTAATTATGGGTTCCTTTTGGAACAGAAATGTGGGCTTCCTAAATGTGGAATTTCTCCCTCACAAATTTTTTAATAGTGGCTGAGAAGTCATATTATAATTTTTTTGGGGCATGTTGCTGTGAGATACAGCAATAACCATGCGGTCTTTGGAACAGGGGGATAATGTGGCTTCTAAGTTGGCTTTTCTCCATCACATTTTTGTAACAGTGGCTTGGAGAAGTCATTTTTATAATTTTTTGGGTCATGCTGCTTGAAATGCAGCAATATTCTACAGGTCTTTATAATAAAATGTTGTTTCTAACAGACATTTGTTTTTCACACTTGACCTAAGTGGCTCAAGGGTCATGCTTTGAATTTTTTGGGGGCATTTTGCTGAGACATGCAGCTTTAATACTGGTCCTATTCTAAAAATGTTGTTTCTAACAGACATTTGTTCTTCACAATTGACCAAAGTGGCTCAAGGGTCATGCTTTGAATTTTTGGGGGCATTTTGCTGTGACATGCAGCTATACTACAGGTCCTATTCTAAAAAAATGTTGTTTCTAACAGACATTTGTTCTTCACAATTGTCAAGAGTGGCTCAAGGGTGATGGTGCTGTCAGAAACAGGAATAGGTAGGACACTGTTAATGGACACATATTGCAAAATGACTTGTTTTTGCAAGATCTTTAACATAGCTATCAATCCCTGTATTGAGACAACCCATTTAATACAATGAAAAAAAGAGAAACAAAGACATGGTGGGATTCCATCCTATTTTAAAAATGTGTTTTCTAGAATTAAAGTACTAAAAAACTTGCATGTACAAAATAGCTGTTAAAAAAATTCCTCTGAATTGTACAAGGGAGGTACAGGAAAACTTGACCAGATGTAGGTTATTCAGAGGACATGGAGTATGGAGCACGGACAGAGAACAAAGTACAGAGACCATTTCCTCCAGCACGTTGAGTAAAATGAGAAAAAGAATGCCAAGATAAAGGGCACCTGGGTGTAACAGGAGCGTTAACCACCAGTATTTCCAAGTGAAGCTCAATTGGTCCAACTCATACGGAGGGGCAAGCGCTACCCAGGTATTGACTGTGTACAGAGGAAGGCTGGAGTTCTCACACTTCCGCTTCCGCACTCTGCTTCAGCACGACAGTTTTCGTTGCTGCGTCATCAGGGCATTTTAACCTGCGTGTTAATAGATGACGGACGCCAGCCTGGGCTTTCACCGCACCCACTGTAACTCCGGCCTGGGTCATGCTGTGGCCCAGGACAGGTTATAGTCAATGTCCAGTTCCACTACAATGGTGGTTGAAAGACTCCTTTTTCCGGCACTTTTTAAATGTGGGGGTTCTTGAAGGTTGGGTCATGCATGTGCCAGGACAGGTATAGTCAATGTCAGTGAAAACTAAAATGGTGGTTGAAAGGACTCTTTTTCCGGCACTTTTTAAATGTGGGGTCTTGCAGGTTTGGGGCTATGCTGTGGCCCACTGGACAGGTAAGTCAATGGTCAGTGAAACTAAAATGGTGGTGTGAAGACTCTTTTTTCCGGGCATTTTTAAATGTGGGGGTCATGCAGGTTTGCGGGCTCAAGCTGTGGCACAGGACAGGTATAGTCAATTGTCCAGTTGAAATAAAATGGTGGTTGAAAGACTCTTTTTTTCGGCACTTTTTAAATGTGGGGGTCTGCAGGTTTGGGGCTCATGCTGTGCCCAGGACAGGTATTGTAATGTCAGTGAAACTAAATTGGGCGTTGAATGGACTCTTTTCCGGACTTTTTTAAATGTGGGGGTTCATGCAGGTTTGGGGCTCATGCTGCGTTCCAGGACAGGGTATTCAATGTCCGTTCACGTAACATTGGATGGTTCAAACTCATACTGCCTTCTGCAATTTTTAATTTGTGGGTGTGATGCAGGTTTAAGGGGTCAGGCTGTGTGGTAAGTCTGGGATAGGATAGTAAATGGTTCTGTGACTTTTTTTCCTGTGACTTTTATACCTAAGTGTTGTTGGCCTAAGATGTAGCACGTATCCATTTGACTGTTGTGGATGTTAATTTCAGCTTCTCCAGCCTTGTTTTTGTGTAATAATGAAGGTGTTGTTGCTCTCCCATAGACTTTAATGGTCATGCGGCATAATCGATGCTCCTATCGAAAAACCTTATCGATAGCGGCCGACTATCGACTATCGATCGATCTCGATAGCCAACGCAATCGCTCAACACTAGTCATGGCTGATCTAATCTGATGCATAAGGCATTGGTGTTTGGAAATCCTGGACGATCCACACCTGATTCATCTTGATAAAGGTCATTCTATCCACATTTTGGTTGGACAAGCGGTTTCTCTTTGGGGTAACGTTGGCCCCCGCTGCACTGAACATCCGCTCTGATGCCACACTACTGGCCGGGCAGGACAGCTTCTCCACTGCAAACTTGGCAAGTTGCGGCCACACATCCAGTTTGGCTGTCCAGTAGTCCAGCGGATCTTCTACCTGGGGTGGCAGAGTGCTGTCCAAGTAGTCCACCACCTGCTGGTTCAGGGTCTGTCCCAGGTGCTGCTGCTGCTGCTGCTGGTGGCGACTGCCCTCCTCACTAGGCAGGTGAAGGAAGCTGCTCATCAACGACTACAGACTTTGGCTGCGGCTGGAGCTGCTACTACTCTTACCCCCCCCCCCTCTCCCAGCAGCCATGGCAGTGGTACATGAGCGATGAGGAGCCCCCCGGTCAGACCTGTCAGAGGATGGACCATGCTGCACATAGGCAGCGGCCAACTGACTACACAGGATTTCTTTATAGTACTCCAGTTTTTCCTCCCTCTCAGCAGGTGGAAAAAAGGCACCCATTTTGGACTGGTAGCGAGGGTCCAAGAGGGTGGAGAGCCAAAAGTCATCCCTCTGCCCGATGGTGACTATTCGGCTGTCACTATCCAGGCAAATCAGCATGCTGAGGGCCATTTGCGCATGCGACTCTGAGGGACTCCCTGCCTCCATCTCTACTGTATACTGCCACGGTGTGTCTGGGTCATCTGCCTCGTCTTCCTCATCTCCCTCTACCTCCTCCGGATGCTCCTGCTCCTCCTCTCCTGTCACCTGATTAGAAAATCCACTCATTTCACCAGACAATGCTTCTGCTCCAATGTCCTCCTCCTTTTCCTCCTACTCCTCCAGCTCAGTCCCCACCTGACTCATGTGGCTGTGAGATGTAGGCGCCACGTCTCCAGTCCCCTGTCCAGACAGATTTTGCAGTATCTGTTCCAGAACACGAAGCAGTGGAATGACGTTATTCATCCCGTAGTCCTGGCAACTGACAAATAACATGGCCTCTTCAAAGGGCCTGAGCAAACGGCAGGTGTCACGCATGAGCTGCGACTGGCTGACATCAAAATTACACAGGGGAGTACTCCAGTCCGCTTGCATCATCAAAAAATCGTTAATGACCTTTCTCTGTTCATACAGGCGGTCTTACATATGGAGGCTGGAATTCCAATGTGTGGAAACATCGCAAATCAGCCTATGTTGCCTCTGCAACTCAAGGAGGGTGTGCTTTGCTTTGTAAGAATGGATGAAGTGCATGCAATGTTTCCTGGCCATTTTTAGAGTGTCTTGCAGATGGGTGGAAGGCTGCAGGAACCTTTTGACAACCAGATTGAACAGGGGCGCCATGGAGGGCGCATGGGTCATCCCTCCTCGTTTCAGCGTGGACACCATGTTCCTTCCATTGTCCGTCACCATGGTTCCGATTTGCAGTTGTCGCAGAGAAAGTCAAACATCGATTTCTTGTTGCATGACGCTGAGCAGTTCCTCCCCTGTGTGACTTTGTTCGCCTTGGCAAACCAGGTGTAGAACTGCGAGACACCGCTGTGCCCTGCACATGTGGTATGATGGAGTAGCACTTAGACTTGTGGAGGCTGAGGTGGTGGTGGAGGAGGAGGCGGACATTGGCGCAGGAGCAGCAGTTTGACAACGTGGAGGAGAAAGCTGTGTCTCCTGTTCAAGTTTTTGGTGCGGCTGGGCAGGAAGCACATTCACCCAGTGGGCTGTAAAGAACATGTACTGGCCCTGACCATAGTTACAGCTCCACACGTCCGTGCTGCCGTGCACCTTGGAAGAAACCGATAAGCTCAAGGACTGGCCCACCTTCTGTTCTACATATTTATGAAGTGCTGGTACTGCCTTTTTGGAAAACAAATTACGGCTTGGAACTCTCCACCTTGGCTCGGCACAAGCCATTAGTTCTCTGAACGGTGCAGAGTCCACCACTTGGAAAGGGAGGAACTGCGGTACCAACAACTTGGACAGGAGCACGGTCAGCATCTGCACCTTAGGATGGTTGGATGCATACTGTTGTCTCTTGGCAATCGCCTCGTTGAACGACTGTTGGTGCCATGAGTAGCGAGGGGCAGGAGCATCTGGACCGGGAGATGATGGCAAAGAGAAAACGCTCCTTCGCAGAGGTGATGGAGTCTTGACTGGGCTGAAATGCAGTGCGTGCCACTGAGTGTCTTGGCGCTGCTTTTGCTGCGGTGGCGAGGATTGACCCACCACAAACTGAGCATGGTTTTTTTCCCCAGGCCCCCGACCAGATGGTGCGCTGCATGTGTTGACGCAGAGGCCCATGGTGCCAACGTTAGTCCCTGGCCACACTTCACTTTTGCCCACAGATTCTACCTAAAAAAAAAAAAAATAAAAAAAAACCAAGAAATGAGTGCGTATGATTAATGTGGTGCAATATAAATTTAAACATTTACTCACAATTTAAAATAGTAATGCGGGCTGAGCATTAAATACATAAATCGAAAACACCACATCAAAAGTGCCAAATGAAAAAAATGGCGCATATAATAACTACTAACTCTGACGAGTCACTGGGGTCTCCACACTATAGTGTAGATAGTTAGAGCACATCGCGCCCCGACAAGGGGCGACCCCTCACCGTATTGAGGCTAACCCTAATATACTCAAATCTTGTACCCTTACGTGGTAATCATAACATATACATATGTTCAGCTCCTCTGTGTCTTAGCAAAAAACTGCCACACAATAAAGACCACGCCGAAAGGAGATTGTAGTAGGCAAACTGAGTGACTACTACCCCCTATACCACAGCCCGCCTGCAAGCCCTCACTGAGCCCCTGGGCCACTACTACTTTATTGACCTGCGAAGCGGTTTTATAAACCCGCCATGGCAGTTGGCTCCCAACCTCGAACTGCTGCCAACCGCATACAGCTAGACTCACAGCCACACAGCGACTTGCTGGCTGTGCCGCTGCTGACCGCGCAAGCTGAACGCCCTCCTTCACCTGACATGATGAAGCCCTGCCTTCAAACCCTGCTCCCCGTGCGAATCGGCTACATTATCGATTTGTGTTTGAATCGTCAGCTGCTATTCTCCTCATGGTCCCATTAATGCAGAGCTGGCTGCTTGCAACATAACCTCCTGCCACTCTCACAATCCACAACTTTATCCTGCCCATACAGAAGAAGCAGGGATGTCTACCCCCTACCTCTCCTGGCCAAGTACTGCTTGATTGACCCTCAAATAGTTCATCCTCCCCTCGGTTGGTATAGTGCTGTGAGCCCAGACCCCATAAGTAGTCTCTGGCCTGAGGGAAACGAACGGGACAGAGCGGGATGAGGACATGTGAAGGGCCGCTGCCCCACCCCCTGGGCCATGCCAACTAAGGGTTGTGTCGACTTTCCCACCGACTCTTGGCTGGGGTTGCAGATGTCATTAGAGGAATGGGGGACCTAGTCAACCAAATTTTAAGAACCCTTGGGTTGCTTGGTCAAAACAGGGCCGCTAAGACCCCGGGAAAGTCCGGGCCTCCGGGGTGTGGGGTCCCTTACGTGAGCGACCTGTGCCTGCCCCAAAATGTTTGTGCCACTGCAACTCGCATGTGAGGACCTGCCATTTCTCTGTCTGAAAATATGCCTGATAAAAAATTTAAGATTTTTTTAAAAATTGCTGTATATGATAAATAACACCCTGGTTTTAACTCCAAGTAAACACTAACAGTGTAAGGGGGAAACAGCAGGGGGGTTTTAATAATGGTATAATATCCCGGCCAGGGTCCTCGCTATTCCCTTCAGACCCCAAAACCCCCCAAGGAAAGGGACCCTTTGGGGGAAATGAAAGGAAAATTTAGATGGGTTGGCTCCTAACTTTTAAAAGTTAGCATGGCTTCGCCATTCCGGGGTGGGCCTTTCTTGGGAGTGAGCATAGAGCAGGGGGGTGCTCACTCCCCATGGCCCCTTTCCCGGTTTTCCCCCGGGAGTATATAAGTCAGCGGTAACGACTAGGGGATACAACCCCTGACCCTTTAAGTCTTGGGTGGAGCCCTGCGGGGAAAACCCAGGGAAAAATTTTTCAGACGTCAGTTATTGCTATGTTAGTTAAGCCCAGATGGGCGGGTTGTTTTTTTTATGTTTTTGCATGCCTTTGCACTTGTATTTTCGTTTGCTGCTAATAAAATACGAGGCCCTTTTTTTTCCCGGGAAATCGTCTCTGTCTTCCCTGAAAACACGTGGTCACAATCCCAAGCCGCTAAACTACACATGGGGGATGCAATAGGCAAAATAGGGGGCAGTACTCTTTGAACGGGGGAAAAAGGGATGTCCTGGGTGAAAGCAGCTACCCCATAGGGGAGTCAGAAAAAATGGACGATTGGGTGAAGCAGCTAATTCAAGCCAACGCTAACCTCCAGTGATGGCGGCCACCCAGCGAAAGCAACGGGAACATCCGGGCGCAAGGGGGAGACAACCCCTGCTAATCAAGACCCAAAAAGCCCTGTGAAAGGCAACAGCGGGTAAACGCGCTACAGCAACAGTACAGGCTTGATTGCGGGGGCCAAAGTACCAACAAGTGCTCATTTCACACCTCCAGGGGGTTGCAATTTTTCCCCGCGCAAATCCCCCACCACGAGGCTTACCTGGGGCCCTTTTGAACGGATAGCAGAGGAGCACTGCCGTGGCCAGTGGCGGAGCCCTGGCTCCCTTCCTAACGGGGAACTGCAAAAGGCCTATTCGACCTGCCCCCAAGACCCCAAGACACACCAAACTGGGGGGGTAGACCCTGGCCCGACGGGGGGTCCCCGGCCCGTAGGGGCCCAAGAGTACAAGCCTGGGAGTTTGACCCTCCCAACCCGCCAGGTAAAAATGTACAACTTTTCCCACATTACCAACAAGGGGGCCGCCGGGAACTCACCACCCCCCCCGGGTGGCGAGCGAGTGGTCGTGCCCGTTTTGTGCGGGCCCTTCCCCACAAGCCCCAAAGCGATGCGGGGGACCCGCCCCCCAAAAGGGGGCGAACTGGTCGCGGGGTGGAACATACGCCCCACGAGGATTCCTGCAAGTCCTACAACCCCGGGGAAATCCCGCAACCTCCACCCGCGGTAAGACTGCCCCCTGCCCCAAAAGGGGGGGTCACGGTTTTTAAGGGAAGGGGGGGAGGGGCCCACCCACCCCAAAACGGGCCCCCTTTTTTAAAAGGCCCGGGACCCCAAGCCCTGTGGCGGTCCCAAAGGGACGGGGACATTGCGGCACTTTCCCCGGGGGGGAGGGCCCCATAAATTAGGGGTTTGGGGAGGGTACCTCCGGTTTTGCCCGTCCGTCATATTCCCCCTCCTTTTTTGGGTGTTGGGGGGAAGGCCCGACAAGGGCCCGTAACCGTTAACCATTGGTGCAGGCCCCTCCGGGACTCGGGACTTAGTGCCCCCTTGTGCAACCCCGACTTGTGACCCCCAGATAAACTTCTTCACGGCCGGGATAGGGGTAGTTTGTATCCAGGGGGGACACTAGGACTCCCCCACTGCCATACGGGCAATAGAGATGCCTGTGGGGTCACCCAACATAGGTGGCCTTTGTGACCAGTTTACCTCACACGCATTATTGCTGGCCTTCCTCTTTTTTGGGTTTGGGGGGAATAAAACTCGGAAAATGAGGGTTAAGTCCCTGCTGAAAATACTTTTGGCCAAAAAAATGATAAAATTGAACCGTGCCTTTTCCCTTGTCGGTCCTGGCTGGAGCCCCGAGGACCCCCCCTCTGAAAAAACTCCCCTCCTTGCCAGCTCGAGAGGGAATTTTGGCCAGAGAAGTGGGGCCCCTAACCGGGGAAACCTTGGAAAAGCTGAATTTTCATTGGGGGGAGACCACGGGAACCAGGGGAGGGTTGGTCTACCCTCACATGCCATACGGGATTATTTATTGTACCGGTAAAAAAGACACCAACAGAGGTGGGGAGCATTGGGGGGTCCCCCGGGGGACACATGTCCATATGGTTTAGAACTGGCACATTCCCAGTTTTTGGACCTTGGGGGTAGAAAAAAGGGGGGGGAAGCGGAACCTCTCGGGGCCCGGCATCTACAAGGCAAATGGAAGGTTTCTTTCAGTCCGCCCGGAGGTCGGTCCCCGCCCCTAACCCCATTTCGGGGCCCATTGGTTCCCTTCCCCCATTAAGAGGACCATTTGAGCGGATTGCATGGTTCTGGTCGGCCCCCCCCCTAAAGACAGGGGGCACCAACATACCCCAAGCGTAGGGTTAGCCCCCCGCTACCCCACATACCCCCAAAACACCCCCAAGGGATAGCTAGGGACGTTTCAGCTATTACCCGACCCGGATCCTGACCGATCGGGGCCCCCCTTTTATGTCCAAGGTCCCAAAAGAGCTGGCCGCCTGCTAAAAATTGCCCACCTGCGCACCTCGTGTACCACCCCAGACCGATGGGCTGGTCAGCGCTTTTAAAAAACCTTAAAAGGGATGTTAAAAAAAAAAGGGGGTGGGCAAAAGGGTGGTAGGGGTTGGGGGCCACCCGTTGCCCCTTTTTATGTTCGCCACCGGGGAAAACCACAGGCATCCACGGGTTTCTTTCCCTTTGAGCGCTATAGGGGGAAAATCCCCCAGGGGTCCTGGACATACCAAAAAACCCGGGAGCAAAGGAAACCCCTTACAGAATTCAAGACATAAAGCTGACATGCGGACAGGGTCGAGAGTGATGCCTAGTAAGGGGAAAACATGCACAGGGCCCCGAACCCCGGCCCGGTTTACAACAGACCACAAGACAGGTCTTTTCAGCCCGGACCCCGGGTGTCGACTTTACCAACCGTAGAAAAACAAGTTTCCCAGCCAAGTGGCAAAGGGCCCCATGAGATCTGTGAACGGGGTTAGGTGAATTACAAGGTTTTTCCAGCCAGGGAAAAAAACCCTACCAGATCTACCATATTAACCTAAAAACCCTGGAAGGATGAGAAAGCGGTGGCTGCAAGGGGAGCGGGGGAAATCCCAAAAAAAGGAGTTACCCCCCCCCGTTTTGCGGAGTCCTTGTCAGAGGGGCCAGAGACAGGGGGTCAGGCAGTTTCCCACAGAGGAACCGAGGGGTCTTCTCTGAAATGCCTGGCCGGACAAAGTCACCAACATGACATTTTCACTGAGCCGGCCAAAAGTGGGGTTTAAGACCATAAGGGGGCCAGAAGCCTAAGCAAGCCATTTCAAAAAGGGGGGAAAATGCTAGCCCTGGGGGTAAAAGAGAAGTCCCAAAATGGTGTCCAGTCCATCGTGAATTTCCTAGCCAGATGGAGCTTGCGGGTTTTGTAAGAATCCCCCAATTCGATCCTACCCCATGCCAAGGGCAACAAGCTGATCAAGGGTTGGGACCAGCGGGTATAAAGACCACCTTAGCCCACCAAAGGGTTTGGGAGGGGTTCCCCCCACAGATCAGGCCAAGGGGAAAAAAGGCATTTTTCCACCCCAGAGGGGCACTTCCATACTGGTCCTTCCCTTTGGTTTCTGGGGCCCCTCGACCTTTCAGAGGCAATGGGGCATCCCCTTGCGGCAAAAAACATGCAGGGGCCCCAACCTGGGTGATGTGGTGATCTACACCCGATTGGGGTTGCATTGGCTAAAGTGCAAACGTCCTAGACGTAGGGGGCCCCCGGTCAAAAGGCCAACCCACAGAAATCGCATAGGGCTAGAGGAGGCCGCTTAACCCCCTACAAACATCGGCCGGGGGTCTAAAACCCCAGGTAGACCCCGCCGAAGCCATTCAGAATTGGCCCCAAACCCGTGTCCAAGAAACAGGTTTTGATCCTTCCCTTTGGGATTGCAGGCACACAGGAGATTTTTTGCCAGGCTGTGCCACAATAGCTGCCCCCTCACAGACCCACCAAGGGGCAAAAAACCCCCCAAAAAAAGTGGAACCCGGGGCGAACGCCTTTCGAAACTTAAGGGAGGTGCTCTGTAAAGACCTTTGGTTCCCCTGTTTTTAGAAGGGAATTCAAGTAAAACAGATCCCCCAAGGTGGGTTTTTGTACGTCCCTCCCAAAAAGGGTTTAGGGGGGAAAGGGACCCCCTCGGGGGGCCTAACCGGGGAAACTACGGGGCCGAAAAAAATTATTCGATTGTGAGGGGAATGTTTGGCCCTAAAGTGGGGATTGGTCACTTCGAAATTACCGGTGGAAGGCAGTTTTTGGGGGATTCAGATCATTCCCCTAAAATGGATGTCCCCCAAAATAAAGGGAAGAACGTGAGGGTAAACCCGTGGGTTCCCGGCACTCAGGACTTCAAATTCTGTGGGAACACCGTTTTGGGGCCCACAAGCAAACGCCGATGCGTTGTTTAGAGTGCACAGTTCGGGGCACAAGGGCTCCGCCCCCCAGGTCGAGCAGAGGGGGGGATATGTAAAATGGCAACAGCAGGAAAGGAAAAAATGGTATATATCCCCGGCCCGGGTCCTCGAATAATTTTCCTTAATGCCCGACACATCCCCCCAAGTAGAAAAAGGGCCCAAATTTGATGGTGTCACGTTAGACTGTCACATATTTTAACGTTTAAATTAGCATGGCTTTCAGCCCTTCCTGGGGGGGGGGGTTTTATTGGGGGTGAGCAAGAGCAGGGTGGGTGCTCACCCCCCCTGGGGCCCACTCCGGGGTTTCCCGGGGGTTTTTAAAGTCCAGGGAAGCTGACTATGGTGGTTACCCCCCTACCTTAAGTCTTTGGGGGGAGAACCCGCTGGAAACCAGCAGGGAAAAACTTACAACGTCGTTAAATGGTCTATGTTAGTTAAGCCCAGATGGGAGGTGTTTTTTTTTGTTTTTTTGTATGCCTTGCACTTGGATTTTCTGTTTGCTGCTAATAAATACAGAGGCCCGTAGTTTCACCTGGAATACGTTCGTCTCTGCCCGAAAAACACGTGAGTCACAATCCCCGAGCCGCTAAAAACTCACACAGGATAGAGGTTCCCAGAATCCCCGAAAATTTCCCAATAATAGCACAGGGAAATTTAAATGATGGGGACAAAAAAAAAACGTATTGCCCCCCGTGCAATATAAAAGGGTAAAGTGGATTCCTTTAATCTGAAATTTCCCCAAAAAGCACAGGGAAAATGAAAATTTTAAAGGGGCAAATTACACCCAACCTGGACACCCGGGAGAATCCCCAAACTAAATAAAATTATAACATGGGTTGCATCAAATTTGGGGAATGAGCCCCCCTCTCTGATAAAAACGGGCCTTTCAAGGATTTTTTTTGAGAAGGGTTTCGAATGCTGGGTGGCAAATAATAGATCAAATGTCTTTTTCCCCTCCCCCCTCCCCTGAGTAAGCAATTTGCTTTTTAATGATATCTGTGTAGCAGCAGCTGCGCAGCAAGACGCTGTTTTCCAAGACACCAAAAGGAAGGGAAAGTGAGAACGCGGGGGCCGTCCTTATTATGGCGGGGCGAAAAGAAGCCCGCCCGGTCTTGATTGGCTTCATCTCGCAAATTCATTGAGGAAGTTCCTTTTTTCCCCCCAAGTTCTCTTCCCCATGTCACGCCATGTGCTTGCGGCCATTTTAGCAATTAAAAACACGCTTCGTTCTCATGAATCACTCTAATATTTAGCTTTGTGCAGAATCGAAGTTTTCCTGAAATTCTAAACGAAGTCCACTTCATTAGAATCGATTCGCCCATCTCTAGACACCGCATTCATGCTCGGCAGGTTTTTGATTCTGTGTATTTGAATAATTATTTGATAGGGGATGTGTTCAGAATAACAGCAGCGTGGAGTTCAGTGAGTGAGGTCAATCATTCTGTGAAGAAACAGGTGGGAATCAGGTTACCCTTATGTAAGGGTGAAGCCAGCACATGTTGTACATGAATTTCTCCTTGAAAGACTGAGAAATATGGGTCATTGGAGACCTTGTTCAGAAGAACATCGAGCTTTGAGTTGATTGTAGAGGGTAAAACTTCTAAAGGAGTGCAGACAGTGATCGGCTGTTCAGCTAAATGATCTCCAATGCCTTAAAATGGAAAGCAAAACCAGTGAGATGTGGAAGAAAACTGAAGACGACCATTCAAATGGATTGAACAATAGTCAGAATGGCAAAGGCTCAGCCAATGATCAGATTCAGGGTGATCAAAGACAGTCATCGGCGTATTTTTAGGGAGGACAGTCCCCCCACTTTTTAGCAACTTCAATAAAAAAAGATCCATTTGAAAATATGAGAATACGGTAAGTGGGTGAGGGCAAAGCACAGAGGATGAAGAAGTTAACCTTTTGCCTCCTATATTTCTGTGCATCTTGGGGGGACAGAGTAGGTAGCAGCCTCAAGTTTCAGTGCAGAGTGAGTGCAGCACTGATTGGTAGAGCCGGAGTCAGCAGGGGCTGCTTCACCAATCAGAATGTTGCTTACAGTCCAGCACACTCTGTATCTGGGACTGTGTAGGTATCTGTCCCTCCCTTTGTATACCACTTCCCCTAGGCTCAGCCCTCATCAGAAAAGAAGAGAAGCTCCTGCCGAATGAATCGGTGGCCCCCTGCCTCTCCTGTCTGTAGTGGGAGGAAGAAGCTGCTGTTTGAACCAGACTACAGGAGATCGGTATGGAGGGACAAGGGTGCTTGGCATTGTGTGTATGTGTGTAGGGCATGTACTGTATATGTACTGTATATGTGAGATGTGTATATACTGTATGTACAGCCATGTATCTAGTATAAATATATATAATGTGTGTGTGTGTGTTACATGTATTGTGTCCAGTGTGCCTATAAGCATATGTTCACACTTTGTGGTCCGTACCTCAGGACATAATTGTGCTACAAGACTGCAAGTACAGACTGTAACTACGATAATTCATAGCTCTCATTGAGAGATATGATTAACTTCCGTTTTCCCCGACATGTACTGCGTGGCGGGAGAGAGAAGTGGCATGTCACTTCTTCCCTGCACTTATGCGGCGTGGAAAATTAAAGTGAATGGGGCCGGCCCTGTAGCATTCTAGAAGTAATGAATGGCCAGCGCGTATTTCTAAAACACCCGGCATATAGCAGAGAGCACAGTATGACTTGCTATACGCCGTATGAACATACCTTAAGGGTACGTTCACTTGGAAGATATGAATGCTGGATCTGCCTCAGAACCTGTGTCCAATCCAACAGGAAACTGATTTACATTATACCCTATATAAAATTAGTGTTGTTGTTTAGATGACACTGATTTTACTCGAGTATTTTCAGCACGTACTGTCAGCGCCTACAAAGAATTCTTTGAGGCATTTTACACACTAACCGCACTAAAGAATATGCAAGAATCGGCAGTCTGGGTCATTTGCTCGTCGAAATTCTGCGTTTGCAAGCAGCGAATTTTCAACAAGTAAATGACAATGTCAGTGCCAATAAACCATCATGTCAACTCACCGTAAGTGTATAGTGTGTCTGTGTTCAATATAAGTATATATACACAAACAATTTCTGGGGTACCATGTCTAATGTAGTTAGTTTCTGGGGTACAGTGTGTAATATAATAATCTCTGGGCTATGGTGTAATATAATCTCTGTTGTACAGTGTGTTATATAATCTCTGGGGTACAGTGAGTAATGAAATATCTGGGGTACAGTGTGTAATGCAGTAATATCTGTTGTACAGGGTTTAATGTAATCTCTGGGGCACAGTGAGTAATGTAATCTCTGAGGTACGGTGTGTAATGTAATCTCTGGGGAACAGTGAATAATGTAGTCTCTGGGGCATAGTGAGTAATGTAATCTCTGGGGTACAGCATGTAATGTAATCTCTGGAGTACATTGTGTAATCTAATCTCTGGGGTACAGCGTGTAACCTAATCTCTGAGGTATAGTGAGTAATGTAATCTCTGGGATATGATGTGAAATGTAGTAATCTCTGGGGAACAGTGAATAATGTAGTCTCTGGGGCACAGTGAGTAATGTAATCTCTGAGGTACGGTGTGTAATGTAATCTCTGGGGAACAGTGAATAATGTAATCTCTGGGGTTCAGTGAGTAATGTTATTCATTTCTAGGGTTCAGTATAATATAATAATTTTCTGTGAATTATATTGTTTCTTGAGGACAATGTGCAATTAATTCATAAGGTGCAGTTAGTAATGTAATTTCTGTGTCTGCCATGTGTAATAACATTAATTTCTGGGGTGCAGTGAGTGATGTCGTTTCTGGTGTATGGTATGCAATAAAATAAGTGACATAAGTGATTCCTATTGGTACAGTGAGATTGGGTTCTTTTATTTTCTTCATTCTGTTGTGTGTATTACAAATTTAAAGGAGTAGTGTGCAAGAATTTTTATTTCCATGTAGAGGAGGAAATATTGTAGGTGGGCTGGTTTGGCTTCATTGCCAAGGCTGCTTTTAAGTCTCGGTCCAGCCCTGAATTTCATAACAACAGTGACAACAAAATACTTACTATCAGTGACGTCAAAATAGCATAGATGTGTATAATATAATATACCATAGATTAGAATCACCATAGAATGTTGCATCGCCTCTAATAGGTAAATCTAAATATGTGTCTGACGAAAGAAGGGGAAGGGAGGGGAAGTAAGGGAAAGATAAAGATAAAGGGAGGGAGGGACGGAAAGTAGTGATGAGCGAACCCTAAAAAGTTTGAGTTCGAACCGAACCTCGAATTTTTGAGAAATTTGGCTCGAAGTTCGAGTCAAGCTAGAACCGAACTTCGAACCCCATTCAAGTCAATGGGAGATGTTCAGGTTAATTTTTATACCGATACAGGTGAGGAAAAGCTGGAATTATCATCCATAACCGTAAACTGTATAACAGTAAACTGGATGCCTGGAACATCTTAGTAAAGAAAATTTGGCTCTAAGAGTGAAAGAAAAAAATGTAGAGGTCATTCATTTCAATGGCTAACTGAAAAGATGAGGACAGCTTGCAAGCAGAGGCGTAGCTATAGGAGGTGCTGTGGTAGCAGCTGCTAAGGGGCCATTTAACACATAAAGAGACACCGGTATGGGAAATGGCACATGGTAATTGGCAGGAGCCCCATTTCACTTTTCGCACCAGAACCAAAAAAGCTTAGTCTTACACTCATCAGTACCACAGTGCAGCGAGAACATGTCCAATGGGAACAGCGAGGTTCCAGTTCGACAAGATTAGGCAGCAGTACCATTGGTGGCATCAAAAACATTGCAATGGGGAACAGAGAGATTCCGGTTCTACTGCATTAGGCGACAGTACCATTGGTGGCAGCGAGAACATGGCATTGGGGAATGTGGAGGTCCCGGTTCAACTAGATTCGACGCCATACAGCAGCCAGCCTTCTCTGTACCAGGTGTGGGAGCATAAGAAACGTTTTTACCAAAACCATCCCAAAGCTACAAGCCTGAATGTTGCAGTGCCTCTGTTGGCCTTGGAAAAGTTGCTTTCCGCCTGGGGACACAGATGGAGTTCCGCACATTAATGGCCTGGCATGCCCCCAATATCAAATGCCGAGCAGGAATTTTGTCCCAGAAAAGCTGTCCTTCACTGGCCAGCCACGTTGCAGAAAAGATCCCACGCGTGCTGCATATGTGTTCACTAAAAGTCCCCCCCACCACCCCCCTGAGGGAAAACCCCCCCCATCACACTACAGACACATGGGCTAGTAAGTACAGTAAGGGTGTTACGTCTCACTGACTGCTCACTGGGTGAGTTTGGTTGATGACCGTGCCTCGGCTGATTGATCTCGGCTGACACTCTTCCACACTGCTGGGATGGTGCAGAGTCCAGATCGCCAACTTCGACAGGTAGCATTACGTGCCAAGAGAATCCAGGCCATTTTCAAATTAATTTGTCTTGGAGGCCATCAACACACAGGACAAGACCTATGGACGGCTCTGCGCACTCAGACCAACCAGTGGCTGGGTGCTAAGAACCTGGCACTAGGCAAGGTGGTGTGCGACAATGGGAGCATCGATAGATTTACGCACATCCCTTGCCTGGAACACGTCATGAACCTGGTTGTGCAGAAATTTCTCAAGCGCTTCTTGGGTCTTGACTGTCTCCTGAGGAAGGCTCGAGGTCTTAGCTCACACTTCCAGCATTCGCATCCTGCTTCAGCACAACTGACAGCGCTGCAGCGTCTTCTGGGCCTCCCAGTCAACTGTCTGATATGTGATGTGGCAACACACTGGAATTCCACCATCCATATGATCCAGTGATTGTAGCAGCAACGTAATGCCATTATGCAGTATGAAATGTCACATGGCCGGACTAGCATTGGTGCGGACCTCGGTTGTTGGACCCATAGACAGTGGGCAGGTGAAGGATCTCTTGCCCCATCCTTGGCAGTTTTGAAGAGGCCACCAAAAAGATCAGTCGGGAGTTTCCCCCTTGTCAGCAGGACCATTCTGGTTATATTTTTATTGGAACAAGCCTTAGGTACCCTGCGGCAGCAGGTCGCAGCAGAGATGGAGGAGGAGGCGAACACAGAGCTTTATTCACCAGAGGATGTAGAAGGCCCGACGTTTTTGAATTGTTACTTAGGGCTTTTTTAGGCGGTAGTTCTAGTCGAGGGCGGGGGCAGGACGTAGTTCAGCCACAGAGAAAAAGCGCAGAGGGTAGCAGGCTTTGGTGCAGTCAGGTGAGGAAATGGAGGAGGATGAGGAGACAGGGGTGGACACCTCGGTACTGATTACCCCCAGTTAAAGGTTGGCACAGATTTACAGGATGGGGGGGAGGAAATCCCTTTTGTGCCCCCTTTACCCTGAGGCTTGGGGGATCCCGGCAGCATCTCACAATGGGCTGGATCCCCATTACCTGCAAAAATGATCCAGCTCAAGGCAAAAAACTTAACAGCGAGATAAAGGAGGGGGATCCTATCCGGGTTTGAAACTAGTTCTCTTGGCTATGGCATATTAACCGCTTGCAGGCGACATGAGTAGTTCTTGTAGGACCCATTTGCAGAAGAGGGAAGGGATTTCAGCACTGAGTCTCAGCTTCACCAGAGACTACACAGGTTTTTTTTTACATTTTTTTTCCAGTAGCGCTGCAAGCACAAAAACAACCCCAATGCGTAGAAGAGAAGGTCATGCTGCTCGATACTGGTGATGCCAACGGATGGAGCGCAAGAGAAAGGTCGGCGCGGTTTTCAGCTAAACCAGCATCCACCAGAAGCCGAACCAAAGTAAAAAAAAAAGGAAAACGCAACAGTAAAGGAAAAGTCTGAGGACAAAAAAGAAAGAAAGGAGCGAAGGATAAACAAACTGAAGAAGCTAACAAAGAAGAAACTAAGGAGATCTGCCATCGAAAATTGAGAGTCAAAAAGTGATGATGGCCCCACTTCGATGGAGGAGCAGGGAATCAAAATCTTGAACAAACATACATCTGTTCTGTGCTTTTATCAGTGAGGTTCCTGTACCTCCCTTGTAACAATTCAAAGGAATATTTTATCAGATATTTTTGTAAATGCAAGTTTTTTTGTACTTTGATTCTAGATAACCATTTTTCAAATAGGAGAGATTCCCACCACGTCTTTGTTTTTGAGCTTTTCTTTTTAAATTGTTTAAGTATTTTTGGATTGCTATGCCCATATATGCAGCATGTCAATTGTCTAGGTATTACGATGAGGTGGTACCTGGAGCCAAATCCAGTGTTCCTATACTGTCTGATGGATGACATTTTTTATTTGTTTAAAACATTTTAACTGTTCTCTGTACCCAAATTGTCTTGCATATAATTTTTCAAACCTAATAAAAAAATCCCCTGGTGTTGGATTTCCATTTAAAAAGTAAAAAAAAAAAAAAAATGAACAGCCATCCATGTTACAAGACAAAAGTGAGCAATTTCCTTCCACCCACACAAACTGACAGTAGAATGCAGGAATTTGAGACAGTGCTCATTGACCATACACGAGCATCTTTTCTCGATCTTCATATTGTCTTTTTTAAAAAAAAAATAAATGTAACGGTGTGGAAACAATGTCGCAGCTCAGGCAGCAGTAGAATGGCAAATAACCGCAGCAGCAGCAGGCAGTGTGGCAGATCCCTACTGGGTGAAATTTTTCACTCATTTTTTATCACCTCACCAATGACTGCAAAGCAGGGCAGCATTCAGACACACAGAGACCGCCCCTGTAAGACATGGTCCATTTGACTACCTGCAGCTAAAATAAACGATGTTTTTGGACTTAGTCTGGAACCATTCAACTTTTGGGTGTCCAAAGTTGATGATTGGCATGAGCTTGCTCGACATGGTCATAGAAGTTGTATCCCTGCCTTGCTGCCAGCGTTATTCTCGGGAATCGCCACATTCAGAACAGTGGCAGGGTGATAAACTGACAAAAGTATCCATCTTTCCCTGGAGAGTTGTGGATCGTTTGACATTATAAAATGAATGAAGCGTGGATCTCTGACTATTTGTTGCCCGGTTGCCATGTCACCTGACTAGTAAACTTGTTAGCACGTCTTCTTGGACAAATGTTGGAAATACACATTTAAACTACACTACATTCATGTCTGTAGTCCTGTGCTGTTGCTTCAAAAAGTGTATTCTATGCTGCACACAGCTAGATTTAAAAGCTTACGGCTGAATTTATTTTTGAAATATCACACCTGTTTATGATCTTGAGTGCACTGCATACACCTTCTTATTCCTCATCCTTGTCGCCTCAAATCTTTTTTTATTTTAAATGCCTCCGCCTGTACTGTACTGCCAGTTACCATGTGCCATTTCCAATACCGGTGTCTTCTTATGTGTCAAAGAGGCTTTTGGGCCCCTTCAGGATGCAGGGCCCTGTGGCGGTTGCTACTGCTGCACCCCCTATAACTACGCCCCTGAAAGCTGATCCCCATTGGGATGTTCTTTGCTGCCACACATATATCACATGTACAAGCTTGCAAGCCAGAGGTATAACTTTGAAGTTTCTTGGGCCCTGGTGCAAAAAGTTTTCAAATACCAACATCCTTTGTGGTGTGCGCGGGTTCCCACTAACAGCTTGCTACCACTGCACCCTCCTAACGCTACGCCCCAGCTTGCAAAGTGTGTGTCTGCATCTTTTCAGTTTGTCATTGAAGGGAATGGACGTTATTTTGCCTCTCAATATTTCTCTGTCACTCTTAGAGCCAAATTTTCTGCACTAAGTTGTTCTGCATATCCAGTTTACTGTTATGGATGGCAATTACAGGTTAACCCGAGCATCTTCTCCCATTGATTTTAATGGGGTTCGAGTTCGAGTCGAACCTCGAAACGAACACCATACTGTTCGAAGTTTGACTCGAATTCGAACATTTTACTGTTCGATCATCACTAGCCATGACCCATCAGCCTCCGAACCATCATGCGTTTCCTGGGGTTTACCAATTATTATAGGCAGTTCGTCCCACATTTCTCAATGTTGGTGGCACGGATTGTGGCACTCACCAAGAGACATGGCAAAACTAAGCTATGGCCACCAGCCACCGAAGAAGCCTTCTCTATGTTAAAATCAGCCTTCTGTCCCAATCTGATACCGAAAAGTCTTTCTTCTTAGAAGCTGATGCCTCTTCCATAGGGGCTGGGGCGGTCCTCTCTCAAAAAGGCCCCAGAGGCAAGAACCGGACCAGTGGTTTCTTTTCCACTTAAAAGAACTACACCATCGGGGATCGGGAATTACTGGCTATCAACTTTGCCTTGGAAGAATGGCGCAACCTCCTGGCGGGAGCTTGTCATCCAGTAAATATCTTTACTGACCACAAGAATCTCTTCTACCTCCAGACAGCACAATGTCTAAATCCTCGCCAAGCCAGGTGGTCCCAATTTTTCTCACAGTTCAATTTTGTAAGTCACTTCTGACCAAGAGACAAGAATATCAAGGCTGATGCCCTTTCTTGTGCTTCAGACGTTATTGGAGAAGAGGCTACTCCTCGGCACATTGTACCCCCAGAATGTCTGATTCCCGCAGCTCCCATAGATCTCCAATGTGCACCCCCTAGTAAGACGTAGGTGCGCCCTGCACTCCAGAAAAGGTTTCCTGAATGGGGTCATTGCTCTTGAGTTCGGAATACAAAAATCTTGTTTACTGATATCCCTTTTCTATTGGTGGTCTGATCTTGTGAAAGATATTAAAGAATTCGTGGAATCTTGTATTACCGGTGCCCTCAACAAGTCACCCCGCATCAAACCTGCGGGTCCGCTGCAATCTCTGGCTATTTATAGTCCATACCACTTTGCTGTGGCTTTCATCACTGAACTACCTCCTTCTTCTGTTAATACAGGAATTTGGGTGGTCACTGACCTGTTTTCTTAAATGTTTCATTTCGTCCCTCAGTCTGGTCTTCTACTTCACGTCTCGCCAACCTCTTCTTTCAACATATCTTCCGGTTCCAACGATTTCCCCAACAAATGGTGTCGGACTGTGGAGTTCAGTTTGTCTCAAAATTCTGGTGGGGCCTCTCTTCTCAACTACAAGTCAAACTAGACTTTTCTTCTGACTACCATCTTCAGTAATCTAACAGCCAATTGGAAAGGGTAAACCAAGTCCTGAGTACTTACCTCTACCACTTTGTCTCAGCATGACAGGATGATTGGTCCAATCTGTTGCCATGGGCAGAATTTTCTTATAATTCTCTGGAATCAGACTTCACTGGGGCATCTCCTATCTTCATTGTCTTCGGTCAACCCACCCGCCAACACCTCCTGCTCCCCTCTGCTTTCTCTAATGTTCCTACAATGGAAAATCTGGTCTATGACCTTATTCTCCATATCGAAGAAGACACTCCAGTTCCTACAACAGACCTCAGCCCACATGAAGGTTCAAGCAGACAAAAGGAGAAGACTCCCTCCATCCTTTTCTCCAGAAGACAGGGTATGGCAGTCTGCCAGGTAGGTCTGCCTGAAAATCCCCAGCTACAAGCTGGGTCCCCGGTTGGCATTAACTGAGAGTGTTATTCAACTTCACATCAAACAGGAGGCAGAATTTTGGCAGCTACTGTTCTATAGTCCAATAGCACGCATTCTGTCAGGATCCTGAAGGCACTGTCCATTAACCCCTTACCACTGCAGACAGTTTTGACCTCCCTGACAATGTCCCATTTTTGAAATCTGACGTGTCACTTTAAGTGAGAATAACTTTTTGATACTTTTACTTATCCATATGATTGAGACTGTTTTCTTGTGACATATTGTGCTTTGAGTTAGTAAGAAAACTTGGTCCAAAAAATCCTTGTTCAATTGTGAAAAATATCAAAATTTTGTAAAAATTTTGAAAAATTTGCCATTTTCATAGTTCAAAAATGTTATAGTTTATAACTAGCATCTACCACATGTCTACTGTAAATTGTCATCATTTTTTAAATAGCTTTTTATTTTTTTGGGGGTCTGTTTCAGGACTGCAATAACCGCAAGTTATTCTTTATAATATTTGATATATAACTTTGATTACCACTTTTTTAGGACTGTTATTATAAGTCGGGTGGAGCAATAAAAAGTTTATAGATTATGGTGAAGAAGTGAAGTAATTTGTGGTGACAAAGTACTATATTTAAAGCTGTGGATCACCAGAATCATATCAGCCTGCAGAATACAGATAGCATGTTATTTATAGCAAGGAGTGTAAAAACAAAACCTCCTATTTTGCCCCACCTTATTTATTTATTATTTTTGCGGTTTCCCAGTATATTCTATGGTACGGTCAATGGCACCATTAGAAAATTAATCTTATCCTGCAAAATAAAAGCCCTCATATGTCTGGGTGGGTGGAAAAATAAAAAAGTTATTGTCACGGGTGGACCTGCAAACCCCGTCCCGGGTCGCAGGCACACCCGTGGTCCCTCCGACGAGCGGCACGACTGCCCGAAGGTAGGGCAGTTCGGTCACGCTCACCTGCCAGCAGGGTCCCTGCTACTTACCCGGCCGCGCTCCAGGCTGCAGTCCAGTCTCCCAGAGCCGCGCGTCCCAGCTCCCTAGGGCGCGCGCAGCGACCGGCTCTGTGAAATTTAAAGGGCCAGCCCAACGGGTAATTGGGGCTATTGCCCGGCTCGTAGACCCTTATTAAGCATGACTTTGCCGGTGAAGTCTTGTGCCGGATCTTTAGTGCATTTTGCCTATAGAGAAGAAAGCGTTCATTGAGTCTCATCTGTCGTACCGATTGGTCCGTAAGTCCAGCTTCAGTCCCTCGAGACCACGAACCTCTGCCGCATGTCCTGACCTACTGCCTGTCCCCGACTATGTCTAGCGATTCTGTACCACGCTCGCCCCTGGCTGCCACTACAAGCAAGTCACGCCAGTGGAAGCGACCTGGTAGGTTCCCGCCGCAGCAAGTCCATCCGCTTTGCGGCGGTACTTCTGGTGAAAACGGGTGTATTAGATTACGGCTCCTGGTGTGGCTACGCCATCACTTGCGGTGGTCTAGTGGATCCACACCTCTGACCGTGACAGTAAGATCCATCATGGATCCGCAAGACGCCTCTGCCGCCCGGATGCTGACCTCACCACCATCGTTGTCAGCAGTTGGCATAGATCGACTCGCAAGCACAGCAACTCAGCCATCTTTTACGGCCATCGATTACAGCAGTTCTTGGCCGCACAGCAGCAGCAACCCGCTTCCCGTGGCTCCCTCACGCATCTTCGGTTTCCTGCACCGACCGCTGGTCAAGGACTCCGTACTGTATATTGCTGATTCAAGTTCGCGAATGGGGGATCTCCAAGGCTTGCAGGGGCATTATACACCGAATGCTCCCTGCAATATCGTGTAGATGGGCAACCAATCCAATCCGAACGGGTAAAAGGTGGCTTTCGTGCTCAGCCTTCTTACCGGAAAAGCCCTGGCCTGGCTACCCCCTCTGGGACAGGGATGACCGAGCATGGCCAACTTGCTACCTTCCTCACTGTGTTCAGGAGTGTTTTCGAGAACCTGCCCGGGCTTCCTTTTGCCGAGACCGCCTTGCTAAACCTGTGCCCAAGGGGACTCATCATGTAGGCGATTTATGCAGTGCGTTTCCGCCTTTGGCTTCTGATTTATTGTGGATGAAGCGGCGTTGACTGCCACTTTCAAGAAGAGGCCTCTCCAGCCGCATAAAGCATGCCTTGTTCCCCCGGGACCTCCCGTCTTCCTTGAGTGACCTTATCTCCCTGGCCACTCGGATTCCGGAACGCCCGGAAGAGCTCCGGCAAGAACGAGAACTGACTAGACCCCATCGTCTCCCTCGTCTGGCTCAAGTATTCCAAAGGCAGCCACAGTTGCCCTCTTTCTGCTGATGCCGAGGAGGCCATGGAAGTGGATAGTGCCCACCTGTCTGCACCGGAGACTAAAGAAGACGTGAGGAGAACCTTTGTCTTTACTGCAGCAGTTCAGACACATTTCAGCAGATCTTGCCCACTGCGTCATCAGCGTTGGGAACGGGCGCTCATAGGGTACGGGGGAGAGGCGTTCCCTTAGGTGAGAGCAAGGCCTCTCATCGTTGACTTGCCAGGTGATCGTCAGGCCATTGGGTCAGGGTTTTCCCAGTTTCACGTTGCTGCTTTCCTGGACTCTGGGTCGGTGGGAAATTTCTTGGACGCTGCCCTGGTGTCCCGCAAACCTCCCATGATCCGCCTGGAGAAGCCCCTACTCATCTCCTCTGTTCCAGTAGAGTGTTCTCCGGGAAATCCAATTCGGTTCCAACACTGGCTTCTGGTCTTACTCAAGTAGGGGGTCCCATGCACAAAGAGAGACTTGAGTTTTACGTGGGCTTCGTTGTTCTTCCTCGTCCATTCTCCTGGGTCTCCGTGGCTGCAGCGCCATGCTCCCATGACTCAACTGGCAGACGGCGGAGATGTCTTGAGGTTGGGGTTCGGAGTGTCAGTCTCGCTGTTTGGTGGCACCCTCTCCCGGAGCTTACCGCTTCTCCAGTACCGTCTAAGCCTCTGGGCGTGGCCTTCCCGCTCCGTATCAAGCTTTTGCGGACGTCCTTCTTCGAGAAGGCAAAGCTGGAGGACCTTGCCTCACATCGCCCATTATGACTGTCCATTTATCATCTGCCCACGACGTCCTCCTTCAAGGGGCAGGGTTTACTTCTGTCGGCACCTGGTCCCTGCTATGTCTTCCTATATTAAGGAGAATCGGAACCTCCAGAAGGGGGTCATTACGCAAGTCCTCCTCTCCAGCTGGGGTCCGGGTTCTTTTTCGTGGTAAGAAGATGTTACCCTCATCCTTGCATAGGATATAGAGGGCTAAACAGTTAATGGTAAAGAACGCTATCCTCTGCCTCTGATCACAGGCTTTTTGACCGGCTTCGAGGGTGCAAAGGGATATTTTAAATTGGATCTGCGAAGGGCTTTTAACCTCATAAGATTATCATGTGGGTGATGAATGGATAAGACCGCCTTCAACTATAGCGGGACGGGGCACTTCGAGTACCTGGTCATGGCCTATCGGTCTCTGCAATGCCCCAGCCGTTCTTCCAAGAATTGTCGATGGAACCATATTCCGGGACATCCTGTAAACACAGTGTGGTGGTCGTCTACCTGGATGATATTCTGGTCTCTCCCGACTTGACGTCCCTCAAGTTAATGTACGACACAGTCCTCAGACGGTCTAGGGCCAACCGCCCTCTATGCCAAGATCGAGAAGTGTCTGTGTTCCGTCAGCAGAGTCTACATTCTCGTGGCTACAATCATTTCCGGACAGGGGCCTGCAGATGGACCCCGCTAAGTTGTCTGCCGTCCTACAGTGGCCAGTCCGTGGGTCTCCGAGCCATACTGGAAGATTCCTGGGGTTTCGCCAAACTATTAAAGGCAATTCATACCACATGTTCTCCTCGCTGGTATCCGCCCATAGGGGCATTAACCAAGAAAGAACGTCCAATCCAAAAGCTCTGGCCACCGGCCGGAGGGAAAGCCGTTCACCCAAGTTAAAGTCTGCATTCGCCTCTGCGCCTCTTGCGGTGCTCTCCACGGGCCAGATACAGAGGGAAAACCGTTTTTCCTCGAGGTCGATGCCTCCTCGGGGGGGCCGGGGCTGTTACTCTCCAGAAAGGGCCCAAGGCAAGAACCTCACTTGCGTTTTTTTCTCTAAAAGTTTTTCCTTCTGCAGAAAGGAATTACTCTATTGGCCGACCGGGAGTTACTGGCCATCATGCTGGCCTGGAGGAATGGGGGGTTCTCTTTGGGAGGGGGCTCGGCACCAAGGTCAACATTTTTACCGGACTCCATAAAAGACCTGTTTATATCCAACTGCCTCTATGCCTAAATCCACGCCAGGCCTGGTTGGTCCCTCTTTTTCCAGAGTGTAATTTTCTAATAAATTTTCGCCTGATGGAACGAATGCAAGGCTGACGCTCTCTTCCCCGTACTTCGGATGTGACTGGGGGAACGACCCATCCACGGCACGATTATCCCTCAGAAACGGCTAATCCTCCTGCCGCGCCCAGAGACATTCAAAGTATTCCTCCCTGGCAAGACATACGTTCGTCCGGCCCTCTTCGGAAGTAGATACTGTCGTGGGGTCATTGCTCCACGTGTGGATGGGCACCCAGGTGGCAGTGGTCTTGCTCCCTCATCTCTCGATTTTTATGGTGGGGGTCTAGTCCCCGGATGTTCGTGGAGTTCGTGGAAGTCCGGCACTTCCTGTGCCCAGAACAATTCCCCTCGTCTCAAGCCGGCAGGTCTGCTCCTTGGCAATTACCGATACTCAGCTGTCATTGGACCCATTGTGGCCATGGCCTTTATCACGGATCTCCACTCCTTCGCTGGTAACACCGTGATCTGGGTGGTTACAGACCGGTTTTCCAAAATGTCTCACTTTATTTCTCTGCCGGGCCTACCCTCGCACCTCGCCTTGCCGGTCTATTTTTTTCAACATATTTCCAGCTGCATGGGCTTCCTTCGGCACATAGTGTTGGACCGGGGTGTCACAATTTGTGTGTCTCTAGATTTGGCGCTCCCTCTGTAACCAGCTACAGTGAAAAACTGGACTTTTCTTCAGCCTACTCACCCCCGAAGTCTATATGGGCGTAGTGGAGAGAGTTAAACCAGACCCTAGGGCTTGCTACCTGCGCCACTTTGTCTCTGCGCGCCAGGGATGCTTGGTCTAATTTGTTGCCCTGGGCTGAGTTTTCCTATAAAACTCCTTGGATAGGTTGTCTGCCTGGAGATGCTCCCTTTCTTCTGTGTCTACGGGCGGGACATCCCCGCCCACCTCTCCCATTTTCTGATCCTCTGAGGTCCATGACGATGGAGGAGTGGTCCAGGACCTGACAGCTATCTGGAAGCAGACGCGCCTTCTGTCTACTGTCAGGCCTTCCGCTCGTAACAAGGCGCAAGCTGACAAAAAAGCAAAGACCTGCCGGGCCGGATCCCTGATACCTTACCCGGCCGCGCTCGGCTGCATATCTCCAGTTATGTGTCCGGCCGCGCTGCGTCCATGCTCTATGAAATTTAAAGGGCCAGCGCAACGGTATCATGGGTATTGCGTTCGCTGCCCCTTATTTAGCTGCCCTTTCCTGTGGTCTTGTGCCAGAATCTTTAGTTGCCATTTGCTATAGGAAAAAGCGTTCTTTGAGTATCGTTGTCTTACCAGTGTACCGTTAACGTCCAGCTTCCGTCCCTCGACCATGAACCTCTGCCGGCCTGTCTGAACCTCACTGCCTGTCCCCGTCTACGTCTAGCGATTTCTTGTACCACGCTCGCCCTTGGTGCCACTGCAAGCAGTCACGCCAGTGGAAGCCGCTGGTAGTTTCCCGCCGCAGAAAGTCAATCCGCTTTGCGGCGGGCTTGGTGAAAAACTGGGTGCTAATTAGATTCAGCTCACTGGCGGCTTTATACAATCGCTTGCGGTGGTCTAGCGGATGCACTACCTCTGACCGTGACAGTTATGGCTCTTGGAAAGCGAGGAGGAAAAAATTGAACATGACAAAAAATCCTTTGTCCTTAAGGGGTTAAAAGTGAAAATTTAGAAAATAAACTTCTGAAAATGCTCAGAAGAACAACAAGCAGCTGAGACAATAGGGCGCTTGGCATTAACTGAGAGTGTTATTCAAACTTCATGTCAACAGGAGCCATAATTTTAGCAGCTACTGTTTTATAGTCTAATAGCACGCACTCTATCAGGATCCTGAAGGCACTGCCCATTAACCCTCTGGAGTCTCATTTTCATTACGATTTTTTTTAGGCACCATTTAAGGTTTTCGGACACCCTAAAGTGCTAAAACTTAATAAACATCCCTAAAAAAAACCATATTGAAAACTACACCCTTTAAGGAATATATTCAGGGGTGCATTGTCTATATCGACCCCACAGATGTTTCACAATTTTTTTTAGCATTAGGCTGTGGAAATGAAAAAATAATCTTTTTCCAATGATCTTCAATTTTAGCTGAAAATGTTTCTTTTTTACAAGAAATCTTGGAAAAAGCAGCCCAAAATTTGCAACACAATTTCTTCCAGGTTCGGCAATACTCTATATGTGGGTGTAAATTGCTGTTTGGCCGCATGGCGTACAAGGGAAGGGGCAGTATTTGACTTTTGGAGCGCAGATTTTGGTGGGGCCATGTCTCATTTCCAAAACCCCAAAAGTACCAGAACAGATGAAACCTTCCAGAAGTCGCCCCATGTTCCATAGTTTTTTTTAGTATTGAGCAATGAATGGGCGGGGGCATAGTTCCACTATTGGTTTTTGGGCTTCATTTTTACATTCGCAGCATAAGTTATCGATAACTTTACTCTGCGGTTGGTACAAATACAAGTACATAAATTTTATATAGTTTTTGTTTTATTACTTTTATTACATCTTTAGAAAGGCTTTTATAAAAAATTGTTTTTTTATGTCATCATAGTCTGACAGCCATAACTTTATGATTGTTCTGTAAATTGAGCTGATTAAGGGCTTGTTTTTTGCAGGATGAGTTGATGTTTTTATTCGTATCCTTTTGGGATCCATATGACACTTTGATCGTGCCCTCAGAAGTCTATTTCCATCCTGTGTCTTGGGTTTTCTTTCTTTTCTCCTGCACTGCTGTGTGATGGGTAATTCCTGGTATTTGTTTGTTAATGGGAACATAAAGAAACCTGAATAATGTTCGTCAGTAAAACTTCAGAGGGATTTATTTAGGCCAATGACAAAGTTACACACACAATTATTTATTTTTAATCCAATAAAGTCTCAGTGTAAACAATGACGTTATAGATGTTAATTTATATTCCACTCACCACTATTTCCTGGATCGCTCAGACTGCTGGGGAGAGAGACTGGAGCAAGGAGCGGGAAGAAAAGCCGAAAGGAGAGGTAAATATCAAACCAGCTTCCTGCAAGTGTCTGACTGTCCTGTACCCATGTGTCTGTGTGTGACTGTCCTGTACCCCATGTGTCAGTGTGTGACTGTCCTGTACCCCATGTGTCAGTGTGTGACTGTCCTGTACCCATGTGTCAGTGTGTGACTCTCCTGTACCCCAGATGTCAGTGTGTGACTGTCTGGTATCCTATATGTCAGTGTGTGACTGTCCTGTTGCCCATGGTCGTGTGTGCCTGTCCTGCTACCCCAAATGTATGTGGTGTGACTGTCCTGTAACCATTATGTCAGTGTGGGACTGTCCTGTACCCATGTGTCAGTGTGTGACTGTCCTGTTCCCCATATGTCAGTGTGTGACTGACCTGTACCCCATATGTCAGTGTGTCTGTCCTGTACCCCATGTGTCAGTGTGTGACTGTCCTGTACCTATTGTGTCAGTGTGTGACTGTCCTGACTATGTTGTCAGTGTGTGACTGTCTTGTAAACCCCATGTGTCAGTTGTGTGAATGTCCTGTTACCCCATTGTGTCAGTGTGTGACTGTCCTGTACCCCATGTGTCGGTGTCGTGACTGTCCTGTGCCATGTGTCAGGTGTGGTGACGTCCGGTACCCATGTGTCAGTGTGTGACTGTCCTGTAACTCATGTGTCAAGATGTTTGACTGTCCTGTGCCCATGTGTCATGTGTGACTGTCCTGTACACCATTTGTCAGTGTGTGACTGTCCTGTGCCCATGTGTCAGTGTGTGACTGTATCTGTACCCATTGTGGTAAGTGTGTGACCTGTCCTGCTACCAGACATGTGTCAGTGATGTGACTTGGTCTGTTGCCATGTGTCAGTGTGTGATTGTCCTGTACCCATGTGTCAGTGTGTGACTGGTCTGTTACCCCATGTGAGGTGTGATAGTCCTTGTTTGACTCCCGTGTGGGTCAGTGTGTGATGTCCTGTGCCCATGTTGTCAGGTTGGTGTGGACTGTCCTGTATATCCCATATGTCAGAGTGTGACTCTCCTGTACCCATGTGTCAGTGTTGTGGACTGCCTGTACCCCATGTGTCAGTAAGTGTGTGCCATGTTCCCCATGTGTCAGTGTGGTGGACTGTGTCTTGTACCCATGTGGTTCAGTGTGTGACATGTCCTGTACCCATTTGTCATGTGTGTGCTGTCCTGTACCCCATGTGTCATTGTGTGACTGTCCTGTACCTGTGTCAGTGTGTGGACTGTCAGTGCCCACGTGTGTGTTCAGTGTGTGACTGCCCTGTACCCCCATATGTCAGTGTGTGACTGTCCTGTACCAATATGTCAGTGTGTGCTGCATGTACCCATATGTCAGTGTGTTGACTCTCTGTACCCTTGTGTCAGTGTGTGACTGCCCTGTACCCCATGTGTCAGTGTGTGACCTCGCCCTACGTACCCCATGTGTCTGTTGTTGACTATCACTATAACCCATATGGTCTGTGTGTGACTGTCCTATACCCATATGTCAGTGTGTGGACTGTCCTGTTAACCATGTGTCAGTGTGTGACTGTCAAGTGACCATTGTGTCAGTGTGGGTCTGCCCTGTACCCCATATGTCAGTGTGTGACTGTCGGTACTGTGTCAGTGTGTGACTGTCATCTGCCCAGGTGTCAGTGTGTAGACTGCCCTGTACCAATGTGCAGTGTGTGGATGTCCTGTTCCCCATGTTCAGAGCGGGTGTGTGGGACTGTACTGTTCCCAGGTGTCAATCAGGTGTGTGAATGTCATCTGCCCAGGTGTCAGTGTGTGCGATGCACTTACCCATGTGTCAGTGTGTGGTCTGTCCTGTGTACCCCTTGTGTCAGTGTTGTGACTGTCCTGTACCCATGTGTCGCAGGGTGTGAACTATCCTATACCCATATGTCAGTGTGGGGACTGTCCTTTACCCATATCGTCAGTGGTGATCTCATGTACCATTGTGTCAGTGTGTGACTGCCCTGTACCCCATGTGTCAGGGTGTGGGAGATCTGCCGGTCGACTCCCATGTGTCAAGTGTGTGGACTATCATTACACCATATGTCCAGTGTGTGACTGGTCCTATACCATAGGTCAGTGTTTGTGACTGTCCTGTACCCATGTGTCAGTGTGTGAGTGTCAATGTACCCATGTGTCAGTGTGTGACTGTCTGTACCCATGTGTAGTGATGTGTGTGTCCAGTGCCCCATGTGTCAGTGTGTGACTGCCTGTACCCCATATGTCAGTGTGTGAATGTCCTGTACCCATGTGTCAGTGTGTGACTTTCATCTGCCGGTGTCTCGTGTTTTGACTGCCCTGTACCCATGTGTTCAGTGTATTTGTGGACTGTCCTGTACCCCATTGTGTCAGTGTGTGACTGTCCTGTACACATGGTGTCAGTGTGTGAATGTCATCTGCCCAGGTAGTCAGTGTGTGACTGCCCTGTAACCCATGTGTTCAGTGTGTGACGTCCTTGTCCCCATGTGTCGTGTGTGACTGTTCTGTACCCCCATGTGTCAGTGTGTGACTGTCCTGTACCCCCATGTGTCAGTGTTGTGGACTATCCTTACCCTATGTCAGTGTGTGACTGTCCTATTCCCATATGTCAGTGTGTGAATGTCCTGTACACATGTTGTCTGTGTGTGACTGGTCCTGTACCCATGTGTTAGTGTGTGGACTGTCCTGTACCCATGTGTCTGTTGTGAGACTGTCCAGTGCCCATGGTGTCAGTGTGTGGACTGCCCTGTTACCCCATATGTCAGTGGTGACTGTCCTGTACCCATGTGTCAGTGATTGTGATGTCATTCTGCCCAGGTGTCAGTGTGTGACTGTCCTGTACCCATTTTTTCAGGGTGTGACTGTCCTGTACCCCATGTGTCAGTTGTAGTGACTGTCCTGTTCCAGGTGTCAGTGTGTGACTGTCATCTGCCCAGGTGTCAGTGTTGTGACTGCCCTGTACCATGTGTCAGTGTGTGACTTCTTTACACCCATGTGGTCAGTGTGTGACTGCTCCTGTGAGCCCGCAATGTTGTCTGTGTGTGACTGTCCATGTACACATGTGTCAGTGTGAGGACTGTCCTGTTCCATAGTGTCAGTGTGTTGACTGTCCTGTGCAACATGTGTCAGTGTGTGACTGTCCTGTTCCATTTTGTAAGTGTGTTTGACTGTCCAGTACCCATATGTCAGTGTAGGGACTTCCTGATTACCCATATGTCAGGTGCTTGTTTTGACTGTCTGTACTTGTGTCAGTGTGTGACCTGCCCTGAACCCCATGTGTCCGTGTGTGACTGCCCTGTACCCCATGTGGTCAGTGTGTGACTGTTCCTGTACCCCATGCATCAGAGTGTGACTGTCCTGACCCCATGCGTCAGTGTGTGACTGTCCTGGTACCCCATGTGTCAGTGTGTGACTGTCCTGTACCCCATATATCAGTGTGTGACTGTCCTCTACTCATGCGTCAGTGGCTAATTATCTGCTATGTAAACTGTCTGCTATCCCTATTCTGTCCCCCAAGTGTCAGTGTCATTATACTGCTCCCCAAGGTGTGCTGGTGTCATTTATCCTATACTGTTGGTACAAAGCACAAAAACTCTCTGAAGAGATATAGGGGCAGAAGAAAATCCCTCTATAGAAAATACCCGGCGATTCAGTATTAATCAAAAGGAAACAAACTACCAACAGGAATAAAATGAATATAGGGTGTAGATACCATTATATAAAATATAACTTTGAATAATATTTAATAAATTATGATGAGTCACTAAGCAAAAGCGGAGAGTTTGCCCCAAAAAGGGCGGCCCCGCACCGGAAACACCCTACCTATATACTACAAATACTAATTTACTATATCCTAAATCCAAAGTATATACAGGACAGACAGACACAAAACAAGGAACATTACTAAACAAAAGGGTGGCCAATAAGGACAAAATTACAATAACAATACTACAGTAACAGAATACTAACCCTACTGGGACAATTACAGACCAAAAAACAGTCTCCAACGCGTTTCTCCCATAATAATGTTGGTTCATCAGGGAACAACAGTTAGTATGTCAGCCAATGATATATAAAAATTTAATGTATCAATAAACTAATATATGTATTATAGAAAGGCTTACGTCCCTTAGGATGATGCTGCAAGATAAAGACAGGTGCCAAGATTACTGTAATGCTGGAATAAGGTGTTTCGGTTAGGATAGTGGGCTACAGATGTCAGCAGGTAGCTAAGAAGAAGGGAAGGACCCTATATATATCACATAGGGGATAAGCTGTCTGTACTTACCACTCAGTTTGCAAATCAGAGGGCTGAGTCCGGAAAATTGCATCTGCGCTTGCGTTCACGGTTCCCTGCACATGGAGAGCGTTCAAGCCGTTGCTTATGGATATTAGCGACGCATGCGCGGGGAAGTTACACGCACATGCGTTAATGAGGCCAGGTATCGTGTGAGCGTAGAGTTAAGGGCTGCGCGTGTGTCCACACAGGAGTCTTATTTGGACAAAGCACGTGGTCAACAGTTGCCATCGGAATATTAAGGCGCAGGCGCGGGTGGCAATATACCCACACACATAGTGAACCGGGGTACTGGCTGGCGTGAGGAGGTTAACACGCATACACGGAATACAGGAGTTCACCGTTCGCCAAGAGTATCGGCAGAGGTATAATAGAAGATAACTTATAGCGTTAGCACATAATTACAAAGCAGAGGCCAAAATTTTACCAGCCGGACCAGAAGAAAAATTATAAATCAATACTATTGAGCAGTAAGCATTAATATATATAAAATCACCCATATATGTAGATATTAGACAAAAGGCCAATGCAAGCAAAGGATAGTAATATATATCCCGCACATCATCAGTAGCCAAGCACCAAATAACAGCAAATGCATGTAATACAACATATGAATATAAGACGTAGATTAAAAATATAAAAAATGAATATTATATTCAATATATACTATATATATATATATATTAATCCATTTTACTAAGGTAATTACAGATGTATCAGATGAATGATGCAAGTGAAAAGGAGTCATTAAGACCCATGTGGCTGAAGGGTTTTTATATAGAAAAATCCAATGGGGTTCCCTTTGGAGCATTTATCTATCAAACTCCCCCTTTACCGCTGGGAGGGGGTGGACGATCTCAAATGGACGTGAAAGTAACAGCCTGGTGGAATCAATTTGTATGGCACCACGGTGTCAATATGACCGGGCAAGCGATGTATCACTGATGGTTTGCTGATGTCGCCCAGATGTTCCAGGATTCTACGTCGAAACTCAAGAGGAGGTTTTGCCACATTAACATTGATGTGACCACACCTCGTGAGGCTTGATAAATCACCCCATGTGTATAGCAATTGGCATAGCTCCTTCATATGAAAAAATTTTCGGTCTTAATGTTGGTAAACTGATTTAGGAGACCAGATGAACCTTCATGCCCTACATGCTCCACATTATAGGTACATGTCACTCGATTCGTAAGCCAATTTCCCCGAGTGATGGAGGGCAGTACAGTGACTATGAACAAAGGGAATCTAACCAGGTTCTTTCCCCGTCTTGGTGTAATTGCGGGGAAAGGGGTCGGATGAATTCTGCTAGCTCAGGGTCCTGGTTGCAATAGGGGGCCAAAAATTGGTGATAATCCCCTGGACTGTGTGTTGAACGCATTTATCAAAAGTTCCCACCCACTCTCAATTTGCCATCTTTCTTAGATTCTGATATTTTTTTGGGGGGTGTAGTAATGTGGTTTCGATCAGCACCACGAGCCCATTGATATGCAGGTGATAAAAACCTCTCTGGGGATTACCCTGCGCTGGAAGAAACTTCTTTGTAGAATGTTTGCATTCCTCTTAAAAGGTTTGTAAAGTGGTAGCATTTCGTCGGGTACGTATGTATTGTACCTTCGGAAATGCCACGGAATTAAGGGAAGGGATGAAAGCTATCCCACCTAATGAATGGCGAGTTTCGCCGTGGCTGAGTGGGTTTTTCGAAATAGGATGTTTCCAGGATACCTCCCTGACCTTTTTAATCAGTACATCCAAGAAGACTAATTCGGAGCTGGGTGTGTATGACAGACGTGAAACTGAGCTGTCTATATTTCCATTTTTGGTATTGAGGAATTGCCACCCAAAACGGGGGATGGAAATCATTGGTTCGTCACGGACCAGAAGATTAAATGTCGTCAATATATCGGCCCCAGTAGAGAATACTTTGCCAGACGTGAGGTGGAGTTACAGAATAGCATTGATAAATTCACCACGCAGTTAAAAGAACGTAAGCATTAACAATTTGTGAAGGATTCATTGAGTTTCAGTTTGAAAATCGGGCATACGATAATTTATATCGGGATCACGCCTGGCATGAGTCAGAACTTCATCCTCCGACACACAGACTTGTCGGAAGGAGATTCTAGGAGAATAATAGGACACTATAAATAGATCCCCCTTTCCATACCCGACACAGATCTTAAAACTATACTGAATGGGTCCCAAAAAGAGAAATCAGAGGGGAAAGGGACCCATGATACAAGGGGGACAACCCGCTGGCCTCTTTATCAGTCAATTCCTCCTAATTTGCCAATCTACTTCAGGAGTTTCTACACATCCCCATTCTGGTGGTTCAAAACGAAGGGGCAGTAGCCTCCAAACTCTTGGGAGCGCTACACCAATCTTTTTTAGAAAAAAAACTTTACAGGGCCCAAATAGATAATGATGAGAAGCCTGATGCTTGAGAGTTTCTGGTACTTTTCAGATTATTAATTCTTTTTCCACACACAACCTTTCTCAATTTAGAAACCAGGTGCTGGAAAAGGGTTTATCCATTGTTCCCAACACTCCCTTTAATGCCTTTAATTGGTTGTTAAGGATATAAATATTTTTGGGAGAGAATGCTTAAGTGAAAAAATTCTTCAAATTGTAATGAGAATAGGAATGTCTAGAACTAGAATTAACCCTGAAGACTTTCAAGACTGTGTGTTTTCTCTGATTTAATTAGAGGAGGGCGATAGAGACCGCTCTAAAGGCCCATTTCACACTTAAATTGAAGAGCACTAAAATGCCCCCTCTAATGGAACCACAATATTGATAACTTTTGGGGGAGTGTTGTGTGTGATTCGATTTGAGAAACTTTCGGGGATCCCTGGGAGGTAAAACCGTTACAATATCTATCTATCCAAACAGGAATACTTGGCGTAAAAGGGACTTGGAGAAGGATCAGTCAATATGAAGAAAGCCATCTGACAAAAAGGGGAGGTAACAGTAGTGATACAGGATTATGAGGATTATAAAACGAATGTGCCTTGAGATCCTATTGATAGGACAGCCTATGGTGTTTGTAAAATATGATCCCTCTGGTTCCTTTAAAAAGGAACTTGAGGGGATTCTATGGGATGATGCTCTTGTCTGTAGTGATTGATAGATGAAAAAGATGAAAACACCTATTTCTACTACCAAGGCCCCCTAATTGCAATGTTTTATGGGCTCCAAAAAAGTCCATAAGGGTCTCTATCCTTTAGGTTGCAGACCCATTGATGTCGGAATAAATAAACCTGACCACAAAATGTGAGTACATACATTGATCTATCCTATTCCTTTTGTGGACTGCACTCCCTTCATACATTAGAGATACCAAACGACCTTTTTACTCATATTGGAAGGAACTTACCATCGAACCTGAAACCTTCCGATGTAGTGATTGTCGTAAGAGACTTTATATATGTTCCATCCCTCACGAGGCAGGACTAGAAGGTCGTAAATTTTTTTCTGGAAACCGGTTCCAAGTTTTTACAAGGAACCATATCAACTTGTGTTGAAACTGTTGCCGGTTGGTATTAACACACAATTTTTTCCTGTTTAGCGGATGCTATTACCACCAGTCAGAGGGACTGTTATGGGGAGCCTGTGCTCCCTCATACGCGAATCTCTTCCTGGGCTGGTGGGGAAAGCACCGTTGTCTTTTCTGAACAAACCATTCAGGCCAACGGAGAGTATTCTCTACTGGGGCCGATTTATTGACGACATTTTAATCTTATGGTCAGGGCAACCAATGATTTCTATCGTTTTGTGGCGAGCTCAATACCAACGATATAGGCCTCAGTTTCACGTCTGTCATTACACAGCTCCGAATTTAGTGTTCTTGGATGTTACTGATTTAAAAGGGTCTGGAGGTATCTTGGAAACATCGCTATTTCGAAAACAAACTGCAGGAAAATAGCCTGTTAGGTGGGATAAGCTTTCATACCTTCCCATGACGCCGTGGCAATTCGATAGGGTCCGTAATACATTCGTACCGACGAAATTGCTCCACATTACAAACTTTAAGGAGGAAGCAAAATGTCTTACAAAAGGGAAGGTTTCTTCAGCGCGGGTATCCCAGAGAGGTTTTATCACCCGATATCAATGGGCTCGTGGTGCTTGATCGAACCTATTACACACCCCCAAAAATAAATATCAGAATCTATGAAGATGGCAAATTGAGAGTGGTGGGAACTTTTGATAATGCGTTCAAACACTTCAAGGGGATTATCACCAATTTTTGGCCCCTATTGCAAACAGGACCCAGAGCTAGCAGAGTTCATCGACCCCTTTCACAGCTTAACACTAAGATGGGGAAAGAACCTGGGTGATTTCCCTTGTTCATAGTCCACTGTACTGCCCCCTCTTCTCCGGGGGAATTGGCTTACGAATCGGAGTTGAGTTCAGTGAGACAGGTGCATATAGATGTGGAGCATGTTGGATGTTAAGTGCATTGCTGGGGGGGTCTTAAAAAGTTCCAAAATTAAGACCGGAAAAAAATATTCATAATGAGGAATCCTGTATGCCAATTGCAATACTCATGGGGTGATTATCAAGCCTCAAGTGGGTGTTACATCTTTGTAGTTCGGCCAAAAGCTCCCGTGAGTTTCGCGTAGAAATCTGGAACATCTGGGCGACATTCAGGCACCATCGTTGATACATCGCTTTGCACGTCATATGAAACACGTGCCAACAAATGATCCACCAGTCTGTTACTTTTCTCGCCATTGAGATCGTCACCCCCTCCCAGCTTAAGGGGGATTTTGATAGAAAAATGCTCCAAAGGAAGCCATTGGATTTTTCTATATTATAACCCTTCAGCCACATGGTCTTAATGACTCCTTTTCACTTGCATCATTCATCTGTTACCTCTGTATTAACCTTAGTAAAATGGTTATATATATATATACACTCACCGGCCACCTTTATTAGGTACAAAGTCCAAACTGCTCGTTAACACACTTAATTTTCTAATCAGCACATATCACCATGGCGGCATCTCAGAGCATTTTAGGCATGTAGACATGGTCAGACAATCTCCTGCAGTTCAAACGAGCATCACTTTGGGGAGAAGAAGGTGATTTGAGTGCCTATTGTTGGAACGTGGCATGGTTGTTGGTGCAGAAGGGCTGGATCTGAGGGAGTTATTTCAGAACACTGCTGATCTCCTGCGGATTTCACGCACAAACAATCTCTAGTGTTTACAGTGAGATGGTCTGATAAAGAAAAAAATCAAGTGAGCGGCAGTCCTGTGGGCGGAAATGCCTTGTTGATGGCCAGAGGTGCAAAGGAGGGACGGGCAGGGACTGGTTCGAGCTGATAGAAGAGGCAAACAGTGACTTCAAATAACACCCGTTACAACCAAGGTCGGGCAGAAGAGGCATTCTGAACGCACAGTACGGCGAACTTTGAGGCGGGATGGGCTACAGCAGCAGAAGACCACACCATGTGCCACTCCTTTCAGCTAAGAACAGGAAACTGAGGCTCCAATTTGCCCAAGCTCATCGAAATTGGACAGTAGAAAGATTGGAAAAACGTTGCCTGGTTGATGAGTCTCGATTTCTGCTGCGACATTCGGATGGGAGGGTCAGAATTTGGCGTCAACAACAGGAAAGCAGGATCCATCCTGCCTTGTTTTCAACGGTTCAGGCTGGTGGTGGTGGTGTCATGGTGTGGGGAATATTTTTTTTGGCACTCTTTGGGCCCTTGGTACCAATTGGCAAACGTTGCAACACCTTGTGGAATCTATGCCACGAAGATTGAGGCAGTTCTGAAGGCAAAAGGGGGTCCAAACCCCTTTTCTAAGCCATGGTTTACCTAATAAAGTGGCCGGTGGAGTGTTTTATATTTTTTTTATTTTTAATTTTTTTTTTTTTTATTATTATTTATATATTTTTTTTATTTTTTTTTTTATTATTTTTTATAATTATATTATTTATATAATATATATTTTATTTATTTTTTTATTTTTATTCTAGTTTATTCATATGTTGTATTACTTGCATTTGCTGTTATTTGGTGCTTGGCTACTGATGGATTGTGGCGGGGATATATTATTACTATCCTTTGCTTTTGCATTGGCCTTTTGTCTATATCTACTTATATGGGTATTTTTATATATATCAGTGCTTACTGCTAAAATAGTACTGATTTTATAATTTCTTCTGGTCCGGCTGGTAATTTTGCCTCTGCTTTGTATGTATGCTAACGCTATAGTTATCTTCTATTATACCTCTGCCGATACTCTGCGCTAACCCTGGCGACGGTGAACACCTGTATTCGTGTATGCGTGTTAACATCCGTACGGCTGCCAGTACCCGGCTTCACTATGTGTGTGGGTATATTGCTCCGCGCCTGCGCCTTAATATCCATGGCGACTGTCGACGCTTTGTCCATAAAACTCCATTGGGACACACGCGCAGCCTTAACTTTCTACTCTCACCGATACCTGGCCTCATTACGCATGCACGTGTACCTTCCCGCGCATGCGCGCTAATATCCATAGCAACGGCTGACGCTCTCCATGTGCAGGGGACCGGGACGCATGCGCAGATTGCAATTTCCCGGGCGCTGCCCTCGATTGCACGAGTGGTAAGTACAGAACATCTTATCCCCCTTTTGGTATATATAGGGTCCTTCCCCTTTTTTCTATAGCTACCCGCTGTCATCTGTAGCCACTATCCTACGTAACACCTTTTCCAGCATTTACAGGATCTTGGCACCTGTTTTTTATCTGCAGCATCATCCTAAAGGGACGTAAGCCTTTCTTATATACATATATTATTGATTGATACATTATTTTTATATCATTGGCTGACATACTACTGTGTTTCTGATGAACCCACTTTTTTAGTGGGAGAAACGCGTTGGACTGTTTTGTCTGTATTGTCAGTAGGGTTTTGTATTTGTTACTGTATGTATTGTTATTGTAATTTTATCTTATTGGCCACCCTTTTGTTTAGTAATGTCCTTGTTTTGTGTCTGTCTGTCCCTGTATATACTTTAGGATTTAGGATATAGTATTAGTATTTGTAGTATATAGGTAGGGTGTTCCGGTGCGGGGTCGTCCTTTTTGGGGCGAACTCTCCGCTTTTGCTTAGTGACTCATCATATTTTATTAGAATATTATTAAAAGTTATATTTTAAATGTATCTACACCCTTAGGCATTTATTCTGTTGGTAGTTTGTTCCTATACTGTTGGTGTCAGAGTCTTTGTTCTGTGCCCCAGGTGTCAAAGTGTCACAATGAATCCTTGCCGTGATCTCATGACCCTAGTATTCTCTATATTTTTACAGAACCAACCTCAGATTTACACATATACCTGTCTGTAGAGCTGCTGGATACAGCCATGCGTCTGCAGGTGATTGCAGCAACCTGTCTCCTGCTCCTCCTGTCCTATGGTATGTACGTCTTCATGGAAACATATAGCAGACTATAACATTCCCAGAAGAGACACGTCCCATCAGCACAACCCTCTCCATATACCTAATATAGAGTGTAGACAATTCTAGGGGCAAGGGTATGACTAGAATCCATAGGGCCCCATAGCAAAATGACATGGGTCTCCATCACCTAACGACAATAAGCTACAACAGCAGCATAAGTAGCAGTAACTAAAGGTATAAATATTACCGCCATATACCAGGAACCCACATAGTAGAATTAGTAGAAAACCACCAAATACTTGTTCCCTACAAGAAAGGAGCAATGTTCCTGAATGGGGCCTCCTCAAGCTTTGGGCCCCATGGAGGCCACTATGGCTCCTATGGCTATAGTTACTCCCATGTCTAGGAGCATTACATTTCCATTGTGGCTGCGGTAATGTCTGCCGCTCCTCCTGGTAAAATCAGGGGTGTCAGGAGCCAGAACCAAAGATAACAGCGATTCCCAGTGGAAGCTCTAATATGGAAAGAGTCTTCTGTGGCGCAATAACTTTACTCTTTACTAGTTACTATTTTTAACATATCACTTGGCCCCTTTTTGATTAGGGCCACTGACAGGAGCACTGCTCTATTGGCACCCCTTTTACAGTAGCCTGACCGCAAAACCAGCAAAAATGACCTTATGGACACTCAGAATAAAATTAGCATGAAGAAATGATTATTTGAAACAAGAGTTTTGGGAATAGGACATTGACTATCGCTGTCTTTTACAGCAGCACGAACTCATAATCATCAAAAATGACCTTTCGGACACTCAATAAAATTAGCAAGAAGAAATGAGGATTTAAAACAAGATTTTTTGAATAGGACAAATAGGATAAATATTAAAAGAATCAAGATTTGTTCAGTCTCTTATTGAACAACTGTACTCCAAAGACAGCAAATAAACAGTGTTCTTAAATGCCTATACTTTGCAATGGGCAAATAGGATTATAAACAGAATTTTTTTTTATGCAATATCGGTGAAATGGGGTCGTATGGAAGAACCCTGACAGCAAATCAAGTGCTCTTAAATGCATATATACTTTGCAATGGGCAAATAGATTATAAACATAATTTTTTCTATGGAATAGCTGTACAAAACTCCCTAACTATTGCTGTGTATAATTCCCTAAGCTAGCTGCACCCCCCCCCCCCCCGAGTAATCTCACTAGCAGCTTTTCCTGTGTTAAATCACTATTAAATGTTATTTCTGCCTGCTGCAAACCAGCAGACTCAGGCAGCAGTGTGTTCACTACAGACAGTAAGGTGGAAATGGTGACTAACAGGAAATACACTGACATACAAATAAGACGGACACGTGATTTTAGCAGCCAATGATATCCCTACACCCTCACTTGTGATGTTTTTGATCCCTCCTCTGAGCTCTGCACTGATTGGCTGGCCGCCGAAACTGAAGGAAGCAGCTGAAAAAGGCACCGAACGCCTGTGCCAAACCCGAACTTTTTACCCAACTTGCGGCAAAAAATTTGATTCGGCTCAGGTTCGGAAAAACTGTAAAGTTCATGCCGAACTAACCATTTTCCGAACGGTCAGGCTCAACACTACACCTTACCCTAACATAAGTTTGAGTTTGGTTTGAAGGGGATAACTTAACTTTCTCCATCATTCCAGATCCTACAACCGTCTTAGCCGTGTGAGCTTATAATTAGAGCAATGGTTTCATAGGGTTTGAAGAGGATAAATTAGCCTTCACTGATGGTCCTACAACGCCTTATGTCATAACAATAAATTTAGATTTAGCTTTTAACATGTAAGGAAAGGTAAAAAGACTATTACCATATATTTTGCTGTGTTGATTTTGCTTTGTTCAGGAAATAAAGAAGATTTTATCTACTGCTAGTGTACAAAATGTTCTCTAGGTTACCAACCATCCCTCCTTGCTCTTTCTCTTATCTCATTGTTCCAAGCTGTTGTCAGTCAGTGCGTCTGTCCACGGTGAGTCACTCCCTGCTGAGTCTTATCTCTAGTACAGAAGTTAATGACAGGTTTTATGCCTTAGAGCCTTGTACACTGCTAGTTACAAAGCTCATGTACTCATGTCAGTGTAACAGAATCAGATAGGAACAGCAGCGCTAATATGCCAATACTGCTATAGACCCACCAACAGCCTGACTAGGAAGTGTGTGTCTGAAACTGCAAGGTGAGAAACTCCCTTTAAGGTTTTTTGGATATTTTAGCAGTTAACTTACCTTTCAGCATTGTTCTCCAGTGACGTCACTTTTGCTGCGATGTCCGATGTCACTTCTGACTTCTCTAGGTTATCCATAGGTTATAGAAGTGATGTCAGACAGTCTCACCGGAAGTGACATTGCAGTGGGAATGACGCCTGGAGCAATGTTAATAAGATAAATTAATCCCTAAGACAATCTTAGAACCTGAACCCGAATTAATGGTTAAGAATAGGACTAGAGAAAAATTTAGATTCAGGACAGCTCAAACCTGAGTCTTTTTTTTCAACTTCAGTTGAAGAGGTGTTGATCCAAACAGGGCACTATCGGAGCAATATTAATCAAGAACATCCACCATTTACATTCTTTGTGCCCCTTTTTCAGTCTTTTGTTTTATTTTTTGATTGTGCTGCAATCCACAACAGGAGCTGAAGGAAAAGCCATCTCCAAGAGACATGTGGGTCAGGAGTGGGTGATTATTCCAGATAAGGTGGCTTGCTTTATCTTATCGAAAGTGAAGAAAGTGTCCCCGGAAACTGCGAAGGCCCTTCTGGATTTCTTTGAAAAACCTCTGCTTCAGGAAACACGGTAAATATTAAAATAGAAATTTTCTTCAAAACCAGGTTTCATCCGTCCTATCTGCTTCTTGGGCCATAAGTTGCCCTTTCACAGTTGGTGGTGAACCCCATTTTGAGTCACTATTTGCTCCAGGTTTTTAATAGGTTATGTATTTTAGCTTCCAACCAGCAGAAAAGTACCAGAAAGACTTAAGTGTACATTTTAAAATTTGAATAGCCTAATGAAGTGCTGATACATGGTCACTCGAAGTTACAGTTCCAAGGCCTGAGGCTGCACTACTGAAATGTTTTGTGGGCTACATTCATGTTAATTGTAATCTTACTATTCCAGTCAGGTAGGATGCAGAAGGTGTAGAAGCGATCAAGTCTCATAGTGATCAACTCCCCTAGGGGAACTACAAAAAAAAGTTAAAATCACCTCCTTTTTGACTTTTTACAAATATTTTTTTACACAAAATTAGTATCGCCGGATCTATAAAAATATAACATCTATATAGCTACAAAGGACCACCTTTGGTTACTGACCACCTCTCGGCACCTCCCTCTCTTATCATTGCTCTAAGCTGCAGTCAGTCAGTCCGACCATGGTGAGTCTTCTCTCTAGCAATGGAGTTTGTTTACTTAACTAAATGAATAGCTTTCATTCTTTAGAGTTCTGTAGCCTTGTATACTACACTTAATAGATCTCACACAGTCATGTCAGTGTAACAGGAATAGCTAAGAACAGCAGATCTGATATGTCAATTACTGCTATAGACCCACCCATAGCGTGACCAGGTAGTGTGAGTCTGAAGCTAGCTGGGGCTCTGTGAAACGAAATAGTGAGACAACCCTTTTAAGGGTAAGCGATAAATATACTTAAGAGGTAGTCACATTTCAGACCTGTATGGCATATTGAAGGGATATGTTATAAATATCTGATAGACGCCGATTCCACCTCTGGAAAGTGCACTTATTTAAAAATGGAGTTCACTTACTCCCCATCCTCATTTGTTGGGGAAGTAAACATACATGCTTCACACTCTGTTTCCTTCTATGGGAGTTCCAATACAGCTGAGAGAGTGTGCCCAACTGTACTCGGAACTTTCACATAAATGAATGGAGAGAGCCATACGTGTGGTGAACCAGGCCGGATGAGACAGAGGAGAGGGCGGGAGCAGTAGTAGCCAGAAACTCACCGCTCTTGTCACTGTGACTTTAAAACTTTCAACCACTCCTCTGGTGGTCCTCTAGAGCCAGCATCAGTGAATTTTTGGATGATGGTGGTAGTTGTTCCCCAGGGGCATACTATGGTGGTGGTCTTTCCCACAACTACCTGCGTTAGATGGTGTGTGAGGTGCCCTTGATGTGCAGTGCAGAATGACAGGCAGAAGACAAAGGATTAATATTTTCAATCAGCAGAGGCCTTCTTTACTCAACCAGGAAAGATGTTACACACAGGAGAGGGTTTCATTCAATTAGGTTATTCCCCAGCAAATAAAGTTCCTTGCAGCAAATTGCCTTCCATATTGGATCTCTGAGATATCTTCACAAATTACTGTATTGGGCCAGGCCAGAGGCTGACTGGTTCCCAAAGGCCATGATGTCTGGGGCTCTAGACGACCTCATAAAATTTAGGAATCCAAAGTCCTGTTTAGGTCAGCAGAGATTTTCTTCTATAACTGCAATATTCCTCTCTTTCTATTCCTCTCCTATGTGGCCAGGGAATAAAGTAGTTAAAGCTGCTCCCTGAGCCCATGGTCAGCATGGCTTATGTCAGGGTGGCATGATGGATTGCACCTGTGAGTAGCTGATGAGACAGATGATGATGATAACCCAAAATGGTAGATAATGGAAAGACCCAGAACACTAAATGTAACTAACTTATATAACCTTATTTTTCCCCCTTCCTGTGTTGTGTCTGGTTGCTATGACAATTCCCGACACTAGAACTAGGTAGCTGTGACTAATTTACATATCTGCAAAGCCGCATGACTATACACTTTTTAAAGGCATGTGTACGAGGTCCTGACAGAGGGGTGAGATAGAACCCAATAGACATTTACGCAATTAACACAGAATAAGAGTGCAATTCAACCACATTTTAGTGCAATTATTAATAAACATTTTTAATTCTTAGTAGTGTATTTTACCACCATCTTCTGTACACTGCATGCAAACGTGGGAAAAGAGAAACCCCCATTCTCGTGATTGGTGCAGGTTTCAAAGGTGGTGCCCGCACCTATCAGACATTTATGGCTTATCCTGTCATTTTGTCGTAAATGTCTGGGATTGGGAGACACTTTCACAAATTGCAGATTACACCCAGCTATGTAGTGTAGTGCAATCTATGGAAGATGTTCATAAAATGCAAGCAGATCTGGACACACTGAGTGTTTGTGGATTCACTTTGAAATGAGGTTCAATGTGGATAAATGTAAAGTTCGACATCTTGGTACTAATAATCTGTAGGCATCATATGTCCTAGGGGTGAAAGCAGGGAGAATCACAGGTTGAGAAAGATCTGGGTGACTTGTAGATCATGGATTACAGAACAGCATGCAATGTCAATCAGCAGCCTCTAAGGCCAGCAGAATACTGGTATGTATAAAAAAGGCACGGACTCGCGGGACAGGGATGTAATATTACCGCTATATAAAGTATTGGTGCAGCCTCATTTGGAATCTGCTGTTCAGTTTTGGGCTCCAGTTTATAGAAAGGATGTTATGGAGCTAGATAAAGTGCAAAGATGAGCAACCAAACTAATAAGGGGAATGGAGAATATTTGTTATGAGGAGGAGTTATGAGGTTAAAAGAATTAAATTTATTTAGTCTTGAGAAAAGACGGCTCCAAGAAGACATGATTAATCTATACAAGTATTCAGACCCCTTTAAATTTTTCACTCTTTGTTTCATTGCAGCCATTTGGTAAGATCAAAAAAGTAAATTTTTTTGCTGATTAATGTACACTCTGCACCCCCCCCACCCCCCATCTTGAATGAAAAAAACAGAAATGTAGATATTTTTGCAAATTTATTAAACAATAAAAACTGAAATATCACATGGTCTTAAGTATTCAGACTCTTTGCTCAGTATTGAGTAGAAGCACCTTTTCAGCTACTACAGCCCTGAGTCTTCTTGGGAATGATGCAACAAGTTTTTCACACCTGGATTTGGGGATCCTCTGCCATTCTTCCTTGCAGAGCCTCTCCAGTTCCCTCAGGTTGGATGGTGAACGTTGGTGGACGCCATTTTCAAGTCTCTCCAGAGATGCTCAGTTGGGTTTAGGTCAGGGCTCTGGCTGGGCCAGTCAAGAATGGTCACAGAGTTGTTCTGAAGCCCCTGCTTTGTTATTTTAGCTGTGTACTTAGGGTCGTTGTCTTGTTGGAAGATGAACCTTTGCCCAGTCTGAAGTCCAGAGCATTTGGGAAGAGGTTGGAAATCTGTGTACATGGCCGCATTCATCTTTCCTTCTATTGCAACCAGTCGTCCTGTCCCTGCTGCTGAAAAACACCCCCATAGCATGATGCTGCCACCACCATGTTTAAAGTTCAATCTTCGACTCATCAGACCAGAGAATCTTATTTCTCATAGTCTGGGAGTCCTCCATGTGTTTTTTGCAAACTGTATGCGGCTTTCATAGGTCTTGCACTGAGGAGAGGCTTCCGTCGGCCGCACTCTGCCATAAAGCCCCGACTGGTGGAGGCTGCAGTGATCGTTGACTTTTTGGAACTTTATCCCATCTCCTTACTGCATCTCTGAAGCTCAGCCACAGTGATCTTGGGGTTCTTCTTTACCTCTCTCACCTAGGCTCTTCTCCCACGATTGCTTAGTTTGGCTGGGCGGTCAGGTCGAGGAAGAGTTGTGCTCGTCCCAAACTTCTTCCATTTTAGGATTATGGAGGCCACTGTACTCTTAGGAACCTCGAGTGCTGCATAAATTCTTTTGTAACCTTGGCCAGATCTGTGCCTTACCACAATTCTGAAAAAACTTTGAGACTCTCGGTTCACATCTTTTGATCAAAAGATGTTTAAGCTGCCCACGACTTTCAACGTGATCTCAAAATCGGGCAGTCCTACACTATCCTTACCTCTCAATAGAGCCAATTCAGGGCCCTTCTCACGGGTCAACCGAACCTCCATTATACAGAGAGAAAAATTAAGAAACACACCAGACTTGCAGCTGCACTTCTTATGACAGCTTGTGAGAGAGGGCGGGTGCAAAAACCCCAAAAAGGGAGGCCCCCTTCCTTCCCATATAGGTTAAAATCAACATCCCCAAAATATAACGTATGGTTCTGCACAAAAAACATTTCTGAAAAAAACGTATGCAAACCTGGGTGCCACTGGCAGGGCTGCGGCACCCCATTAAATTACTGAACAAGACCCACTGTCAGCGGCCTTTACGCAAAAAGTTTTTTTCATTTAACGTAATGTATAAAATTTTGTCTCTGGCTCCTTGGGCAGTTCCTTAGCCCTCATGATTCTATGTGCTCTAACATGCACTGTGAGCTGTGAGGTCTTATCTAGACAGGTGTGTGCCTTTCCTAATAAGTCCAATCAGTTTAATTAAACAACGCTGGACTCCAATGAAGGAGTATAACCATTCTCAAGGGGATCAGAAGGAAAATGGACAGCATGGGGATTAATATGATGTCACAGCAATGGGTCAAATTTATTTATGACCATGTGGTGTTTTTTTCAGTTTTTCTTGTTTAATAAATTTGCAAAAAATATCTACTTTTTATGGTTTTTTTCCTTTTAAGATGGGGGGGAGGGGCAGAGTGTACATTAATGAGCAAAAAAATTGACTTTTTTGATCTTACCAAATGGCTGCAATGAAACAAAGAGTAAAAAATTTAAAGTGGTCTGAACTTTCTGTACCCACTGTATAAATGGCCCCCACAAAAAGTATGGGGAAAAGCTAGTTCATTTAAATCCCCCTCAAAAGACAAGGGGACATTCGAGAAGAGAAAAGGCTTCTTCCCCATGTTAACGGTGAATATGTGGTATAGCCGCCTGAGGAGCTGGACACAGCAGGAACAGTTGAGGGTTTCAAGAAAGTCTTAGATAACCACTTGCAAGTAAATAATATTAATACTTATGTAGTTGTTTACAATATCTAGATCCAAGTCTGATGGCAACTTTGGGAGCAGAAATTAAATATTTCTTTAGGACAGATTGGTTCTTGCCTTATAGGTCTTCATCAGTAGGAAAACAAAGCTTAAACATTCCCCTATCCCCCTCCCTTTAACTACACCTTTCCCCACCCTTGGTTGAATTGATAGAGAGATGTCTTTTACTCAACTGTCCTAACTATGTAACTAAATAATTCTCTTCCATAGCGACCTCTTGGTAGCAAAGAAATCTGAACTCTCCCGGGAGACAGATGAACTTTATCAGAAAATCACTGACTTCTTAACAGAGACAAAGTGAAACTGCACAAGTGAAGCACCAGGTGACAATCCACATCCATCGCCATCGGCTCAGATTGAGCATTGAGTCTGCCCCGTTTCCACGAGTGTCTATTGGATATTGTAGGATGACATTACTTTGTCCTGTGTATTGTCACACTGAAACACTATTATCAATGGTGATACAAGATTGTGAGAACGCGAAAATTTTTCATTAAAATTATCCATGAAAACTCTGTGGTTGTCAATTATTTTAAATCCCCCGGTTTTTGATCAGATCTGAGATCAGAAACAAAATGGTTTTAGGGCTTACTGTATGCACATGGTGGAGTTGTGTGTATGGGGGCAGTGCACATGCCCATTGGGTCCATATAGCTTTATAGTAAGAGTGTAGCCAGTGAGTGTGCCGCCACATGGTGCCTTGTGTGTGTTGGAGCTATTCTTCCCTAGAAGAAATTTATTTATTTTGGAGAATACATCTGTAATACTGAAACCCGATGGAACCCTCCACAATATTTTCTCTCTGATTCCACATGAAATTTTTAGGTCATACGGAGACCAGCAAGGCTCGTTAGAAATAGATGTCTGGTGTTTGATACCTAAAATTTTGAGCTTTGAGCTATGAATGTGCCGCTTAGTCCTTAGTCTGTGATACCTGAGGCACAGTCCACTTACATCTATCATCAGGACAATGATGAATTGGGCAGGTTACATTTTGAACATGCTGTACTAACAGGGCAACCCCTTTCCATAAGTCCTATCAGAGTATATAAACATCATAGAGAGAATACAGAGCAGACCCTAAGCTCCAACCTTGGTGGCTCTGCGCTTATATGTATCACCGTGATTATTTTTCACAATACAGTTATCTTCAGATGAGGTGAGGATGCCTGGCTTATCATACAAGCAGCTCATAAAGGGAAAGTAACAGTAGGAAATAACAGTTTAAATTGTTTAAGAATTTTCCTTTTTCACCTGCTTTACCTTTAAAAATCCTAAAATCTAGCGCTAACCTAATAAAATAAGTCTGATACTTCCTATTCTGTAGAGATCACTTCACTCTAGTTTTCTCTTTGTTATTTCAGGAAGGATCAAAAGGCAACATGAATGCAAGGGCGTAGCTATAGGGTGTGCAGAGGTAGCAGTCACTACTGGACCCGGCAGTCTGAGGGGGCAACAAAAGCCCTTCTGCCACAGCATTGTCAATGGCACATGGTAACTGAGGGGCCCCATTTCACTATTTGCACTAGGGCCCAGAAGCTTCAAGTTACGCCTTTGCATGAATGTATACATAACCCAGGATCCACCTCTCACAATAGGTGCTAGAAACAGCTCAACTCCTCCTCACTGCACACTTCCCAGGTCACAGAGCATGCCTAGAAAACTCTCCCATAGAAGTCGGTGTCTGTTCTCAGGCTCCTATGGTCTATGTGGCATATATATCTATAAAGCATCACTCTAACTGCTGTTAAAGGAGTTGTCTCACTACAAAGAATAGCTTTCATCATGTAGGGAACAGTAAATGAAGATTTTTTTTTTCCAAATATTTTGCTTTGAGGAGATAATAGAGCATTTATCTACTCTGAGTGTGTGGGATAGTGGACCAGCCTCACTAAGTAAGGTCCTATATGTGACATTTGTGAAGTTTTCCGTTGTATTCTGCTGTTTGACACTAAGATGGGCCCCTGTTTCCATTTTTTGGTATATGCAAATTAGAGACTTGAGATAACTGACACACATGTATGCAAATGAGATATAACTGTCAGTGATAACTGACACGTGACACACATGACACACAGCCATTTTTGTGTGGCAACAGGAGTAGACACAGGAAGATCAGGACGA